>JABEVN020001516.1:0-24536 GCA_013146195.2 Codonopsis lanceolata
TGACCTTGATTATGGGTCCCGTGAGGTAGAGAGCCTAGGTAAGAAAAAATATACCTTTGTTTGTGTGGATGACTTCTAGAGATATACTTGGGTGATATTTTTAAGAGAAAAGTCGAAACATTTGAGGCTTTCAAAATTTGGTACAGTGTAATGAACTTGTATGATCTAAAACTTATTAGAATTAGATCGGATCATGGCATGGAATATGAAAACACATCCTTTTCTAATTATTGTGCATCCAATGGTATTTCACATGAATTCTCTCTGCTCCCAAAACTCCACAACAAAATGGAGTGGCGGAGAGAAAAAACAGACATTACAAGAAATGGCTAGGGTGATGTTACATTCAAAAATTTGGCTAAGATTTTGGGTTGAAGCATTAAATATTGCTTGTCACATTGGAAATAGAGGTCTTCTTGAGACCGGTAGCACAATGACACCTTACGAAATTTTTCTTGGAAAGAAACCTACCTAGAAATACTTTCATGTGTTTGGTGCGTGTGTTATCTTCTCATGATAGAGACCAACTTTCCAAATTTGACTCTAAGAGTGATAAGTGTGTGTTCATGGGATACTCCCTGAATAGTCGAGCATATAGAGTATTTAATCTGCGAACTAAGACTATTATGGAATCCATGAACATTGTTTTTGATGATCTAAGCGATCTTGGTCACAAAACTTCTGAAGATGTTTAGGATTTTAGATCTTGGAGATTTTGATCCGAAGCTTGAAGTGAATCCGATAGTCAGCGAGTAGGCAGGGCAGAATCTGATGGGTGGTTGGTGGAAAAATTGAGGATGTTTCACCCAATGTGCTTCGAATGCTTTGCAACATCGAGCATTGACACAAAAGCTGCGAGAAGATGAAGTTGCTGGAGGCGATTCAAATCGAGAAAATGGTCAGGTCAGTTGGTGAACGAGGAAATTGACATTCAAGCAAGATCGAGAAAAACCATCCTCACTCAAATTATAGGTAATGCAGGATGGTATGTCAACAAGGAAGAAAGGTAAAGTGGATTACAAGAAACTTGCATGCATGTCCACACTTGAATTTGATGAAATACATGCTTCATGTTTTGTTTCCTTGTTGAACCTAAAAATGTGCAAGAGGCCCTCAAAGATGAAAGTTGGATAAATGCCATGCAAGAGGAACTAGATCAATTCACAAAAAATGATGTTTGGTATCTTGTTCCCAGACCCACTTCAATAAATGTTATTGGAACTAAATGGATTTTCAAAAACAAAACAAATGAAGTGGGAGAAATAATAAGAAATAAAGCTAGACTTGTAGCTCAAGGGGTATACAGGTTGAGGGGTGGATATTGATGAAACCTTTGCACTGTAGCCCACAGTGAGTCTATGCGCTTCTTGCAATTGCTTGTTTTTCTTGACATAACTCTTCAACAAATGGATGTGAAGAGTGCATTCTTAAATGGAATTCTTGAAGAAGAAGTTTTAGTTGAACAACCAAAAGGTTTGAGGACCCCATAAACCCAATCATGTGTTTAAATTGAAAAAGGCTTTATATGGTCTCAAACAAGCTCTAGAGCTTGGTATGGTAGGCTTCTGATCATCTTTTACAAAGTGGGTTTAGAAGGGGAGAGGTGGATAAAACCATTTATTCAAAACCAAGATAAACATATTTTGATTGCTCAAATATATGTTGATGATATTGTGTTTGGATCCACCTCCAAATCCTTGGAAAAAGAATTTGTTAATTGCATGACTTCCACATTTGAAATGAGCATGGTAGGGGAGTTGACCTATTTTTTAGGAATTGATTAAGCAATCACATGAAGGGATGTTCATATCTCAAGCCAAGTATGCTCTTAACTTGGTGAGAAGAAATTCAATCTTGAGAATGGAAAACATAAGAAAACCCCTATGGGTACATCCATAAACTTAATAGAGATGAAAAATCCGAAAGTGTTGACCCACCTTATATAGAAGTATGATTGGAAGTTTGTTGTATTTAACCGCCTCCCGTCGAGATATCTTATGTACAGTGTGTGTTTGTGTGCTAGGTATCAAGCAAATCCCAAAGTCTCTCACTTGAAAGCAGTGAAAAGAATAATTCGATATGTTGGTGAGACTTTTGGCATGGGTTTGTGGTATACTAAGCACACAAACACCAATCTTGTTGGATTTAGTGATGCTGACTGGGCTGGCAGTGTTGATGACATGAGAAGTACATCTGGAGGATGTTTTTATCTAGGAAACAATCTGATTTCATGGTTTAGCAAGAAACAAAATTGTGTAGCCCTATCAACAGTGAATCACGATAAGTATATAGGGCTAGTGGATGTACACAACTTTTGTGGATGAAACAAATGATCAAAGATTATGGTTTGCATAGTGATATCTTAACCATGTATTGTGACAACACAAGTGCAATAAGCATAGCTAAAAATCATGTTCAACACTCAAGAACAAAGCACATAGATATAAGACACCATTTTATTTGAGACTTAGTTGAACAAGGCATTGTCTGCATTGAACATGTTGGTACAGAAAACCAATTGGCTGATATTTTTACTAAGAGTCTAGATTTTGAGAGATTCATAAATCATTAGGAAATCTCTCGGTATGTGTGCCATATAATCCCTCACTCAAATATAAAAAAATTTATATATATAAATTAGGCATATTGCATTGTTGTTTAGGGGGCACACTAGAATCTCTCTGTATGCTTTTAGTACCTTGTTTGATTGCCTTGGTGATTCATTCGAAATTATTGTGATCTTATTGCTCAAATTCTTCTCATCATCTCCCAATAAAGTTGTTCTTAAATTGAAAATTTTTCTGGTAAACCACAAAGGAAAGAGCTACCTTTTGAAATTTTTTGGATGCTGCAATTTGTCAATGTACTGTGAAGTTTAGACTTGCATGGGTTGATCTTGACTAAATAGACTCCTCTTAATTGACAAAATGTGAAAGCTACCTAACGGAAAAGAGCTATCTATGAACAAGGTTATGGCATCTTTCTTTTGGGACTATGAATTCTCGAATTTCATGGGTTGATCAACAAGTAAAGTTGTTACTCTTGGTAAATAGTGTGAAAGGTTCCTAGTGGTGTTTGTCAATTTAGCTTGAAATAAAGTAAAGCTTTTCTCATAGGGAAATAAAGTACCTATGATGTTTATGGGAGTAGTTGTGTTTATTTGGTGAAAGAAAAATGAGGATTTGGACATAAAATCACAGTTTTTGGTGAATGTGTTTTCCATTGCAGCAACATTGGGAACTGCAATCAGATGATCTAGTCATATCACATGTGTGTGTTTACAGTCTTTTCTTTGATTATCTCTTCTGCATATTTTAGACATATTTTCTAGGTCATATTGTTGTTTAATATCAGCCTCCAAAGTTTTCTGTCCTTCAAAATTGGTGCATGTTTTGCTTCTAGTTCACAAAGTCATCATTTTATGTGGATGTCTAAACTGTTGTGTTCTTCATGAGAATCTGAACTGGTTTCTTTGTCTGTGTTGTTCCAATCCTGTGTAAGTATGATTTGTGTATTCTTAAAATTCTTGATGAAATCAAATTTTTTTGAAATCAGATTATGATATTATCCTTCCTCATATCTGTCATGTTCATAACAGCAGATTTTTATCTTATCTCTATTAGGCAATTAGCATTTGATCTTTTATCCACATTTTTGAAATTTGAATTTCAGATTTTGGGACTGCTTATCTTCTCTCATTAAATGTCTTAAACGACTAATTTGTATTAGTGTAGGTTTAGTGTTATTTTTTTGCAGGAACATAGGTCACTACTCACAGACACATCTCTCTCAATTCTCCGGCGATCTTCTTGGTTCTCCATCTTCTCCCCAAAATTCAATCTTCTCTTGCTCTCTTCAACCATATTCCTCCTCTCATCCTCACAATGGCTTCCTCTTCGTCAAACCCCAAATCCTCAAAACCCGATGTAGCATCAATCGAAGCCACAATCAGTTCTTCTTCATCTCCTGAAAATTCTTCTACAGCCATGGTAGTATTCCAATCATTCCCCGAGCCTCTCACAGTCATTCTTCCGGGAGAAAAGGGCAATGAAATCGACGTCGACAATCCAGGAGATTTGTCTGGGTTACCAAAGATCGGTAACCCTAGCTCTCGACAATCGAAAAGGCAGCGAGGGATTCCGGCCAACTACGAGAACCCATCTGTAGCCGATGTACAAGCGGCAAAGAAGAACAAGGTTGGGCCAGGATTTTTTAAAGAATCGGTTAAAATTGCAAGCGATTCTGATGACATGGATTTTGTTCCTCCAACCGGCTCTATTCCCCCAGTTCAAGAGCCATCTTCGTCACCAGCAACTCCTTCTCCTGCTCATGTCCAGAACGATGTACAAGATGATGACTATCCTATTCCCTCACCTAGGATTGTTTTCCCGGCCGTCTCATCATCTCCACCAAGAAAGACACCGTCAATGGAAGTGAGTTCTTCCTCTGCTTCAACCAAAGACACAACTGTCTCTGATGATGATGTTGTTAAGAACTTAGTCAAGTTGAAGAAGGCAGGTTCTTCTACATCTGTTCCATCCAACACACCTCAACCTGAGGCCATGCCAAGTCAGCCTAGTTCTTCAGAATTCGATGATAGTTCTGATAAGAACTACGAAGAGAAAGAGGGGTCTCCAGAAGACTCTGAAGATAGTGAAGACTCTGAAGATGTACCTGTGCGTTTCACCAGAAGCCGTCTTGCCAGCTCCAATGTTGCACCCATTGCTGCAACATTCAAACGGTCCAAACCATTGGGTACTCCCTTCTCTTCAAAATTCATCTCTAAGGTTGCATCTTCTAGATATAATATTTCTAGGAATATTATTGATGAACGAAATGTTGTGCCCTCACTGTTGCAATCTTATAATCTCACAGCCTACTTTTTTGATAGAGGTCTTATGGACATTATTTCTCTAGCTGCCCCATACTTTAGAGAGTTGATTCATGAATTTTATGCAAACATTGAGAAGCGCATTTGTAATCCATCTGATTCTAGCTTCGAGAAAGTTTTTGTAAGAGGGAAATGGTACACTTTTTCTCCCTCTATCATCAATTCAGTTCTTCACACTCCTGCATCTGGTAACTTTGATTTTGTCCTAGATCTAGATTCTTGTGTAGTTGAATTGTCTGGTGGAAAACTCTCTAAGTGGCCTGTTAAAGGCACTCCCCTTAGCACCTCCCAACTCTCATCTCTTTATGCATTTCTCCACAAAATTTGCTGTGCAAATTGGTCACCCTCCACCAATTCAAATGTCATCACAGAAGAGCATGCAAAAGTCCTTTATCTCATTGGGACTAAGGGCTCCTTTGATTTTGGGTATTATGTGTTTAGGAAGGTTTCATCCATGGCAGAAACAGGAGGAGACAAAAGGTCTCTCATCTTTCCTTCCCTCATTTATAAAATTCTTGTGTCCCAGGGCTACAAGCCTTCCTCCTCCATACGTTTATCTCCTCTTCTTGAACCTCTCCAGTTTTCTGCCAAACTGTTAAGGGGTGATAGGGTAGTCAATTTGCCCCTTCCTTCTTTATCTGATCCTGCCTCAGCTGGACCTAGCACCTCTCATCCACCTGTCTCTCCATCAGTTCAAGTTCCTCCTGTTGTTCCTCCCATTGCTGCATCATCTGTTGAAACATCCAACATGTTTGCCCAACCAACTGCTCCTATCTCTGTGTTCTTTGTCAAAGAACAGTTAAAAATGGTTCAGCCTCAGCTTGCTCTACTCTCTGCTCAAACTACTTTTCTCACCTCTTTAGTTGCACAATACTCTGCTTGGCTAGATATTCATTCGGTCAAATAGGGGGTGATATTAGTGAAGCTGCTGCTGCTTCCTCTGCAAGATTTTCTGCACCTGTCCCTGAATCAGTTCCTGAAGCAAGAATTCCTGCAGTTGAAGCTGATCCTATGGAAGCTGATCCTATGTAATGGTGATGGAACTGATCCTATGTAATTTTGGTGTTGGTATTTGGCTGTTCTCATGGATAATTCTAAACATTTGTTTCATTTGGTTTCATTTGGTTCTGTCTTTATAGTCCTGTGATGATTGGATATTCTGGAACTCTATTTGGCTTGTAATAAGTAGATGTAGTTTTAAACATGTTTCCCTATGGTGTATTTTTGATATTATTTTCAGGGGGTGCTTGTCACTATTAACTTCTTGCAGTTCATCTTTGGATATTCAGGATTTGACCAAGAATGCTCAACAAAGGGGGTGATTGTAAGGGTAAAATAGGCAAAGCCTATTTTTATCTTGTTTTCACCTTTCTTGGTCAAAGAAGGATCTTACTTTAGTCAATGGTTATTTAGGTGTTAGATTTTGTTTAGGATACTTTTGGTAGATTGATTTGAAAAATCTGTCAAAAGATTTAGGCAATATATTCTTGGTATCTAGATTTCTTCAAATAAATTAGTTATTCCAAGTATCTTAGTCTTGTTAGGAAACATAATCTTTCATGATTAATTCATGATTAATTGCTAATCTTTTTTTCTAGTAGGAGAGGTTTGTTTGTCGTGTGCTTGTAGGTATCATTTCCTATATAAGAAGAGATGGATGTCGAACAGAAGGTGTGTATGCAGGAAGCTTGAAAGAGAAAAGAAAAAATCCCATAAACTGAGAAGCAATACTGCTTGTGTTCTGAAGCAGTTCTTCAAGATCTTGAGCAGCCGCTGAGAATGCAACATTGTTCTTCCTGAAGATCTGATTTTTGTGCTTCATGTTTACTCTTATTTGGAAGCTGAATATGTTTTTCTTCCCACGTTTGGTTTAGTATTTTATGTGGGATTTTTGATTCTCACAAGATACCTTATCATGTGAGAATTTTGTTGTTAGTTGTTAATTGTAAAACATTATTGCTTTAGTAAAATGTGTGTGGCCTTGAGGCTTGATCTACAAGTATCAAACTTGTAGATTGTTTTTGGTTAATGTTTGCTTCTTTGTTTCTGTTTAAAATTTGAATCTGACTGAAATTCTTCCGCTGCTATTGTTTTGATATTATTTTATGTTCTCATTGTCATTGCCATTGTTGCAACAATCACTGCAACATTGGCAATCACATTGTCACATATTGAGAATCCGTGGTCGCACGTTCTTTCAATATTGTCGAACCATAAAGTTAGATATTTTTTATATGCATGAATAATTGTTAAATAAAAAATATTAAGAAATGTAACAGATAAATTTATCCCTTCAAATAAATTCAAAATCTCAAAAATTCAGCTTTATATTCTTTTCAAATTAACCTTGAGAAATATATTTAAAAATTTAGAATATAATAGATCTCGGACGGTAAAATAAAATACTCCATCTATTTTCAAAATATGGTTCTCTTTGACGACCTGACACACCATTTAATAAAAAGTAGTATATTGTATTATAAATATAGGTGAAATGTATGATTTCTTTTAATGCTTTTGAGTATGTGACTATAATTAAAGTTGGTAGAAAAAGTAAGGGTAAAGTTGTAAAAATTCAACATGATTTTTGTTAACATGATCACAAATTGTACTATTTATGGACACATTGCAAAGTTTCGAAACTTACAAAAAACATGAGACTACAAACTTTTGACAATGACGAACGCGGTCTCGTGTTAAATGCATTTTTTGAGTGAATTTTAAGTATCGACGACGGTACATATGGTGGTGAAAATAATTGTGTTGCAGCAATAGCAGTTCCAAATGATATTTTGGTTAATGCATCAGATAATTTGATCGAGTAAATTGTTGAAAGTATATATCCGTCATTTTTGGAGTCTTTTGATGATGTGTCATATTTGCAAGGAAGAGCTATCTTTGTCCCGACACTTAATGTTGTTGACACCATAAATGAGTATATGTTTTATAATAATGACATAGAAGGAAGAAATTATTTGACTTCAGATTCTATGTTGAGGGTAAGAACAACACAAGTTTGTTTGAAAACAGTTACTCTACGGAGTTTTTGAATATTATAATGTGTTCAAGATTGTCGAACCAAGAATTAACACTTAAGATTGGTGTTTCGGTGATGTTGTTAAGAAACATTAACCCTGTTAATGGAACAAGACTAATCATTACTAAGCTTAAGAATCACGTTGTTGAAGCTAATTTTTTTTAATAAAAGCAATGATGGAGACAAAATGTTTATTCCAAAAATGTCATTGTCTCCATTAAATGTGAGGTTGCATTTCAAGTTCAGATATGACAATTTCCATTAGTAGTATCGTATAACAATTTTGTAGGGTAACAAACCGTTTTGTCTTGAATATATCAATATTCAATGAAGATGATGTTGTGTATAAAAAAATTCAAAATCCATAATATTACCAGTAAAATTATATATTTATATTTAAGTAGTTGTTTCAAATATTGTTTTTCTTAATTTATTCTTTTGATTTTGATTTGTTTCTTCGTTTTATTTGAATATTATTTAATTAAAAATATTTTTATCCGTACATTTAACATACGGGTGTAAAACTAGTCTGTTATAAAGATAACCATGACATAGTTGATTGTTGTGAAATTTGAAAATACATGAATCCTTAACATGAACTTAGACAAATACTTTTTATATTTTCTAGGTATACTCAAGAGTCACTTTTCTTATCTATAAAAGGGCTTATGCCTATGCATTTGTAAGTTACTAAAAATCAATCACTACAAGTGAAAATAATAGAGGTCTGGTGTAGCAACTCAATTTTAAAAAAATATTATTCTTCCTTCTATATTTCCGTTCTCTTTATTCCTACCAAAATTAGATCGTAACCCAATACAATGTACTCTCTCGGTTTTGGGCAAAGAGTTCACTATTTCATTTTGAGATATTTCACTTAAAGAGTCCACTTTAAAAAATTAAGGCATAAAAATATCATTTTATTACTAATAGGTTACTGAAAGTGTTATTTTTTTAAAAGTTTTACTTTTAAACATGTACTGTTTGTCCGAAAACGGATGGAGTATAAAACAATACGTAGTGAAAATCAGTTGAAAACTATGAAAAGAACATGTCTTACTGGGTTCTATCAAAACATGCACATCCAACAAAGACTATATGAATCATGAAAGCCTATAATAAGATCAGAATGTATGAAAAAGAAACGGACTTAGTTTCTTGAGAAAACTGGATGCTAAAACGGATGTGGTAACATCAAGTGTAACTTCCGGACATGGTAGATTTCCAGCCTTTTAGAACTTGTTTTCCTTTCTAACTCCGGGTAGGATTCTTAATGGAACGTGGTCTCCTTTTATAACCTCCAAGAGTCCTGCAAATCCGGGTAAAGTGGGTTGAAAGTATAACAACAATGAGACTTTTTGCCTCCAAAAGCGTCCAAATACAAAGCAAGAGGCTGTGAATGTGAAGCCTGATTCATAGATGGTACTGATGGATATTATTTTGATATTAAATTTCTTGATTTTCATATCAATTTTCAAAAAAATATGACAAATATACAAATTATAAATATTTTCAAATTTAGTTAATTACTTTTGGCGAAAACTTTTCATAATTTACTTCTCTCCTTTTATATATATATATATAGATTACAAAGAGAGACCGACCATTCAATAAAACCATCTATATAATTCTAGTCTTGTCCAAAATATTTTTCTTAATCTATTTGTCATTTATACAGAAAAATGATATGGATACAAATATCGTTGTACAAATTTCTCATACAAGTCTAGGTTTTAAATATGCGATGAGTTAATGGATAACTTCATATGATTGGTCATGTTTTCATGTGCTATGTCTTGTGATATTTAACCAATTACATGTTTGCCTAAATATACGAGGACATGGGGCTCTGCAAGCTTAATTTTGCTCGGATTTTCTATTGATGGGATCTAGAAACTTGAGTCTATTAGCCACATTATAAGCTAAAGTTTTCTATGGTTCACGCATCCCATTAATACTTAGAAACAAGATTGGGATCTATCCACATTATTTTTAAATTTTTTTTTGGTTTCCCAAAAATGCCCTTAGGCCTGAAATTCAAAAACTAATCTCCGAGTGCAGTAAGACCACGAGAAGCTCTTTCGATAAGTATTTAACACATTGATTCTCTCTCTTGACCCAATTAGGCTTTTGTAACGCCCAAACTCGATCTACCGCGGTCCCACGGTTTGCCACCAATTCTAATTACTAATTCACAAAATATCCAAAATAAAATATTTAAACATTTCCTATTCAAAATACATGTCAGTCTAACACAAATTCCAAAACATAAAAACTTCCAAATATTCCAGACTAATGTTTAATCTTTAAATAAAAACTATCAAATCTAGGATAATTTATTCCGTCCGCGCCACCCTTCAGACGATCCACCTGTTCCCAAAAAGATTTCAAATTTTACTTAAGACCTGAAGAAAATAGAAAAAATGGTGAGCGAACAATGCCCAGCAAGTTCATATACAACCCCTCTGGTTTCTAAGAAGGAGTTAACCACAAAAATAAATTTCGCCAGAGTCAAATAACATTAACAAGGCCGAAAGCTGCATTTATCGGATACAGAAACGAATAAATCGAATATAGTGTATAATTAGGAATTCCAAACAATAGATAAGGCTCAAAACAAATACGAGTTATTCAATTGTCGCCAACCGTCTCATACCAGTTGGAAACAAAGAATACCCGCAGATTCCATGATCACATAAGCGGTCATTTCGATCTGACTAACTGCCCCAATGGGCCGGCGGGCCTAAACCCGCAACGGGCCTAAAGGTGTATCCGGATAACCTCACCACATGTCCAGTGGTGTCAAATAATTCAAAGTTCAAATATGTTACGTATTTCGCGTAACAACCAAATTTACTTAGTGATCACGCAGGAGTTCAAATAAAGTCAAATGTCCAAAATTATGCAATCTGTTTTTCCAACGGATCGATATTTCAAATAAGTCAAATGTCCAAAATTATACAATCCATTTTTTCTAATGGATTGATATTTCAAATAAGTCAAATGTGGGTTACGAAAATTTCAAAATTCAGATTATGAACAAAATAGGCTCGACGGAGTTCAAAGCAAATATCGACGATTGCCGAACAAATATTTTCAAAGGAAGTGCTAAGCCAATAAATTATAATGGAAGCCTACCGAATAAAATACGCTGATCAAATAACTTAAAAGAGTATAATCCCTTACCTCAAAACGAAACTTCAAAATCAACTTTTTCGCAAATAAGCGGCAACCCGTTTAAGCTCAAATCTAATTTCAATAACCAAAATATCACATTTAAATAACTAATTAAATCATTAAACAAATTAATTATACAATTTATTTTTTTTATATAATAACCCTCACAAAAGTCAAACTCCATTTTTTTTTATTCCACCAGACAAAACAACAACATTTCTCCTATTTCTTTTTTTCTTTTTCTTTTTTTTAAAGTCTACTAATCACTCATAACACGACCCCCTTACACCTAGCCTACCTCTCTCACCCGTCCCCTCACCAAGAAAAACCCCTTTTCTCACCTTTTCTTTTTCTTTTTCTTTTTTTTTTTCTCTTTGTGATTAGTCACCATCACCTAGCACTTTCCTTCACCAATTTTTAAAAGAAACCTACCCCTTAATCATACCTCCCCTACCCGAAAATCCCCTACTCCCACTTCTTTCCCTTTCTTTTTTTTTTCCCTTTCTCGATTCCTGCTTCGTCTTCTCCTTTCATCCACCCGGCCACTTCACTTCTCCTTCTCCCCAACACTCTCATTATCAACATTATTTCCTTCCACAAACCCACACAATAATCAGCTTAGCCAAGGAGTAGATTACTAGAACTTGAAAAAGAACAGAAGGATCGATGCCTTACCTTCTCCAAAGCTTGATCCCGTCCACCGGAGATATAGAGCGTCGCCGGTTTCTTCGACTCGAGACTTCTCCGGCAATTCTCTCTGTGCTCCCTCTCCCACAGCTCTCTCCCTCTCTGTTATTATCTATGTGACTGATTTACTGAAGGGAAAAATCTGTTCCCCTTAAATAGTCATGGAAGAACAACTCTTGGGTTCCTCCATGATTGCGGTGTAATCTCCGGCCGTTTTTCTTCAACCACGAACATCCCTTCAACTCCCCCATTTACTGCGATATTAACTAACGTGTTATTATTATAATTAACTGATTTGTTTATTATTATTATTATTATTATTATTATTATTATTATTATTATTATTATTATTATTATTATCATCATCATCATTTTGTTATTCATGGTTATTTTAATCAATTGGCCCATCAATTTTGGGTTCAAGCCCAATCACAAATAACCCACTCAAATGTGTACTTAAATTAAATGGGTTCATTGTTAATTCACTAATAGGCCCAAATATTAATTCTTTCAAATTTGGTCAAACCACAAACATCGGCCCAAGATAACTAAATTAATATAGGCTCAATATAATTATTCTAATTAAACAAACAAATTTATCAAAATTAGGGATATTACAGCTTTGGTACCTCAAGCTAAGAAAAATAGCTGATGTGGTTATGCCACCAGATAAACTAAAGTCGGATGCCCTTCCACCGGTCAATCATCCCTTACCTACAGCGCCATCCATAGCAGCACTCTGATGGCCTCACCTTCAGTGCCATCCACATCAGCTCCTTCAATGGCCTCCTATGCGACGGCTCTATCTCAACAGCCAGCATCTCTTTCTTTCCCTAACCATAGACGTGCAACAGTTTTTAGGGGTCTCCTTATACATCCTTGACAACCTGTGCTAATCATGCATGAACCAGGTTGTCAATTTACTCCAATTGAGTAGGAGGCAGCAAAGATACAGTTCGCTAACACATTGATTTTAAAGTTCTCGTTGGGCCGTTCTCCCCTACATGTGAGTGAAGAGCGTATAGCTTTAACAAGGAGATTGATTGGGCCATCCACTGTGGGTTTACTAGATTCGAGGCATATGATGGTAGACTTATCAAATGGTGAAGACATGGTTAGAGCTCTTTGTTGTCCGAAAACCCAACGCATACAAGATTACTAGTCGTATCAAATAATAAAGTTTGTAAGTAATGAGTCGATCCCACGAGATAGTGCTATAAATAAATCCTATGTACTAAAATTAGGTCCACCTAATTTTATCTAAGCTAATGAAATTGAGATTTAAAATAAAAATAATATAAACAAAATAAATCATGAAAGTAAACTAAATTAACGCTGCGATGAAACGGTGACAACATCAAATCAACATTAAAAACTAGGATTTTGATATTTATAGTTTAGCCAATGTTTAATATAAATCTCTATTTTTTTCTTAACTCAATTTTTGGTAGGCGGACACACACTAACATTTGCTACGGACAGTCGCTACGCATAGCAAACCTAGCTACCACACATCCGAGCTATGGCTCATCGCAAACATAATATAGGGGAGAAAATAGTATCATAGAAGATTAAACACCCAATGACTATCTACGGCTTTCAACATCAGTGTGCTTTCGAAACATAAATAATTATCACGATTTTTGGAATAATGGGAAGGGTTGTCGCTTCATATCTTATCATTCTAGCGTTCATTTAATGATTCATTACATCATTAAAAGAATTAAGCATACAATGATCATAACCAAAAAAATATGAGTAATACTTCATAAAGAGAGAAATTAAATTAAAACATTACAATCAAAATAGAAAACAATCACAATCTATATATATAGCTCAATCATCAGACAAAAATGCATGCAAAGTTTCACTAACAAATTACATCAATCAAATAAATAATATAGTGGAATAATTAAACTATTAAAGTTGTAATTCTTGATTAATTTCACTTAATTGTTTCGTTGACCATTAAAATGGTTGCATTTTAATTTGGATTGAGAGGTGGAGAAAAGGGTTTTGGGAAAGTTTTTAGGGCTGATGTCCGATGCGAGTGGGGTGGCCTATGTGTCTCGTGAAAAGGATATGAACTGGATAATGGGGGCGTACGACTGGAAGGTAGTCGGTGTGAAGGTTAGGCAGGATACGGACACTATTTGCAAGGGCATAAGTGTTGGGCTCATGCAAGGTACGGGTTGGAAGGAGAAGAACAAGTGGGCTTTGCCCAACGTTTTTGGGCTGCAAGACGGATTATGGAAAGTCAAGGAAGACACGGGTGCACGGTTCATTGCTAAAGGGTTTAGGTTACACAAGTGCATGGTTGGGGTTATTTTAAGATGGTAAAGGACAATGTGAACTGCGTTAAAAGGGGGCCTAAAAAGATGGTTGGGTTGGGCTTGTGGAAGGGAGACAGCTGTATTCACAAGAGTCGGTCTCACCAATCCGTGAGCCTCAAGGAATTAATTGATTAGAGTTATTTTTTGTTAATCTGCTGATAGTAAGATAGTTTGATAGGCTTTTTGCTTTCCTAATTTGTTTATATTTCCTACTTGGTTAGGAAGTCTTTAATTTAGGTAACTAGTTTTTGGGTTTATTTTGTAGTCTTTATAAAGCCTTCACTCACATGTGAGTGAAGCCTAGGTTGGTTTCTTCGTCGGATTTCTTTACGTCGAGCAAGTGAAACTCAACTAATAATTCCGTTTATCCGTTTATTTTGTTGTCGTGTTAACTGTCTGATTGGGTTGTTATATGGCGTGGGAAAATTCACATCATTTTTCCTCCTATTCTCGATAGCCTTCGGGTTTTAAATATGAGGCTTCTTGAGCACTCTAAGTCAAAGGGTAAAATTGGAATAAAAAAGATGATTTCTCGCAAAAAGGGAAGAAAGTGACAAGAATTTAGATATCAACATTACTAACCTTACGACTAATTTTACAACTTTCCTTACAACTAAACTTTGAAAAAAAAAATATTTTCCTTGTTCAAAAAGACCGGCAATAGTTGTGTCACATTCTTATCACCTCCACCAAGGGCCCCACCCTCCCCAAAAAAACAAAAACAATAAAAGAAAGTAAGAAAAAGAAATAAAACCTCCCAACCATTGTTGTCGGTATAAAAACCATTCCCACTCTTCCACTACATGCAAACCAATTTCACTGATAAAGAGCTTCAATCAATCAGCAATCCAGAAAAAAATGGTACAAATACGAAGGATAAAGCTGGGTTCTCAGGGTCTAGAGGTATCAGCACAGGGTCTTGGTTGCATGGGCATGTCCTCTTTCTATGGCCCACCCGAACCCGAATCCGATATGATCCAACTTATCCACCATGCCATTCATTCCAGCGTCCCTCTTTATATGGCCCACCCAGTATGAATTTTCACAAAATTTTAAATTACTAATCATAAGTTTATGTTCATGGACAGGTCGGTCTGACATATTGAGAGCCCAGTCATTAATTTAATATTAGATCCTAAATTGATAAAAGTTAATTATCAAAAACTAAAAATAAATTGCATATTTCATATAATATTTAAGGTTTTTTTGTTATGAATAATTATAAAAAAAAAACTAATTTTCCAAATTACAACCAATTTTTTTATCTAAAAAGTATCATCCTTCTAATATTTTTTGATGCAAAATCTCCAATTAGATCTTCATAATCAATATTTCCAGAAAATCATCATTAATTGCGATCAACTCTAATCCATTAAGTCTTTCTTGTGTCATTGTCGAACGCAAGTAGGACTTTAATAACTTCAATTTTGAAAAGCTTCTTTCTACAAATACAACAGGTACAGGAAGAGTCAACAAAATTCTATATGCAATAATTGTATTAGGAAAACAATCAACACGTTTCAAAAATTTTAAAATATCAACAGGTCTCATCTTTTCCTTGAGCAAGAATTCTTTGAGTAACTTTAATTCCATATATAATTCATTCTCATCAATGTCAGTGTTCACATTTCTTAAGTGCAACTTCAAAACGACTATAACAAGATTTTAAACTCATATCATTTAATGAATGCAAGTTATCAGAAGTAAACAAGAAGCCAAAAATATTTTCATATTTTTGATATTGTTCAAATCTTTTAGTTAGTGAAGCAATCGCTTGATCAACAATGTATAAGAAATAATTAATCCTAAATGATTCCTCTTCAGATTGTGAATCAATTGAAGATGTATCGGTTGGAGTTTCATCAAAATGTTTTTTTTCTTATAATTGGACACTTTTTGGGGAACACCAGATCAACATTCATTTCAATTGCAATTTCCTTTGTAGTTTTTAACGTAATCTCTATATATTCCTTAAAAAATGATATCAACCCTTATTATACTTTTTTAATGGCAACATCAATAAGCATATCCTTTGATTTTAAATGCTTACTAACCAAATTAACTACATATAATATTTCATATCAAATGACTAATGCAAATAAAAACTCAAAATCACCAAGCTCATTTTTCGCTAAGGATTTAGCTTCACTTCTTATTTTTGAATCATTATCACTTTCTGCTAGTTGAAGTAAAGTTTCTTGTATTTCTAAAATTTGAAATCTTATAGCTTTAACACTATCAACACGACTCTCCCAACAAGTAGATGATAGTGATTTACGAGTCAAACCTTTTACATTATCTTTCAAAATCTGCCATCTCTTGGAGGAATTTGCAAATATTGTGTAGATACGTTGTACAACTCCAAAAAAATCTCTAGCTTTACCATTAGTGTTGGTCATGTCACATAATGCCAAATTTATACTATGACAACCACAAGGAGTATAAAAAGCTCTAGGATTTATATCTAAAAGTTTTTTTTGCACTCCTTGATGTTTTCCTTTCATATTTGACTAGAACTGTCAAAACGCGTCTGTGGGGCGGGTTTGCCGGCGGGCCTGAAAAGCCCACTGTGAAACGGGGCGGGGCAGGAAAGCCCGCAAGCATAACGGTCCTAGAAACTCCTAGCCCAACCCGCCCTGCGTAGGGCCACTGGCAAAACGGGCAAGTCCGCAAAAAATGAGTTTATTTAAATTTTTTTAATTTATTAACAATTATTTGAATTCAGGCTAGATTTAAATTTTTGACAAATAAACCACTTAGTGAAAAGGAGACGACTCTTTTGCTAGACATTTTTTATTTATTTCAATCACAAATCTACCATAAGAATCAAATTACAATGAGAAATAACCTCCAAAATTGTCTAGACATAAAACCCAGCATACCCTAGAAATCAAATGCCATACAGCTAGCATATCCTCATGTCTGTCAACTGGCTTCTCATAGGTAAGGGCTTAGGCTCAACTATGTAAGGCAGAAACACATTTCATTAAAATCTATGAACGCTTTCGATAACTGCTCCACATCTCGCACTTTTTTCTTGCAACATATAGTAACAACTGATGCAAACATAATCAATACACAACAACTCCAAGGAATTCCCATGAGACTCGATCACTGCATCATGGTTTCCACTCCCCCTAATATAAAAAAAATTCAAGCATACATATAGCAATGTATCTAAGTGGGTTTGTTGTTCATAAACTATTACTGTATCTAGAGGCAGGGAAAGCGTGAACGGCTGTCGAAGGATTGGCAAGCGTGAACGGCTGTCGTGTCGGCTGATCGGCAGAGCTGTACCTGTACGCCGTGAACTAAAGACTGAAGAGTCTTCACTCTTCACTGAAGACTGAGACGAAGAGAAGACGACTGAGATGAGTGACAGACGAGAGAGGCGAGAGACGAAGTGACGAACCCTAAGTCCCTAACCCTTACTTGGTTACTTCGTGAACTGAAGACTGAGACGAAGAGAAGACAAATGAGAAGTCTGAGATAGTGAGATGAGTGACGGACGGCCGGACGGGACAGACGGAGTGAGAGAGAGAGAGAGACTGATTGTGTTGTGTAGAGTTTGTAGACTGAGGAACCCTAAGTCCCTAACCTTTACTTGGTTCCTTAATTCCATAAAGTTAAAGAGTCAAAGCCCTCAACCTCAACTCAACGGATTAAAATGTAAATGGGCCTGGGTCGTATTGAATTTTGATTATTGATAAATATGCGGGCTGCCCGCCCCGCACCAACCCGCGAAAGCCCGCGGCCCGCACGGGGCAAAGCATCCTAACGGGTATTGAATATGCCAGCCCAACCCGCCTCTAATAGGTGGCGGGGCGAGCATGCCCGTGGGCTTTTACCCTATTTGACAGCTCTATATTTGACCTATTATCATAGCCTTGCCCTCGCACATGCATTATCTATATCAAGATAAAGAGACTTCAATTGATTTTGTAAAACATAAAAAAGCCCTTGGCCAGTTAAATCATTCACATCCAAGAATCCTAAAATTGATTCTTCAACGCTAACAAAATTTGAAGAGACGTCCAAATATCTTATTATCAAAGTAAGCAGGAGTACAATCAAGTATGACTGAGAAATATTTTACTTGTTTTATTTTCTTAATAATTTCAGATTTAATGGCAGAAGCAAGCAAAAGTAATAACTCATTTTGGATTTTATGACCAAGATAGTTATAATGAATTTTATCATTTGTAATACGTCGAACATGCTCTTAAACAATAGGGTCAAACTCAGCCAATATTTCAATCAAGCCTAAGAAATTACCATTGCTGCTTTGATAAATTTTCTCATTTGTACCACGAAATAATATATTTTGTTTAGCAAGAAATTTCACAATTGAAATAATTCTAAACAAGACATTTTTCCAGTGATCTTTTTCTATCTCAAGTTGGTTTTAGCCACTTTATCAATAGTTTCATTCTTTTGGAGTCTCAAACGCAAATCATACCAACTAACCATATTCTTAACATGTTATACACCTGTTTCATGTTCTTTAAGTCTAATACTTAGATGTAACCAATCTTCGAAACCCTCATTTGCTAATTGACCTCTTCCACCATCCTTTTTTAAATATTTTACAACAAAAACTAAATATTTTATCAAGCTCTTTCGAATACACAAGCCAATCTCTATCAAAATTCTCTCCATTTGACAAAACTTTAGTATAACGTGTTGAAGAAAATCGTCTAGAAAGTTTATCTTTAGGCCCTTTTTGAATAGACAATTCTCTTTTAGGACCCTTTGCCATTAAAATATCAATCATTTTAGAATCGAGAGCATCCCAATTTCTTCGGTCAAATATATCAATCATATGGAAGGCATCACCAAATTAGCATCCACATTATCAAAATTCTCAACATTATTACTTCGAGTAACTGATGAATTGATTATATTAGTATCAACATTAACATCATCAACATTGACATTAACACCATCATCAAAATTAGCATCCAAATTATCAAAAATTTCAACATCATTATCTTGAATATTAGGTGAATTTATTGTATTAGCATAAACAACATTAACATCAACACCACCATCAACATTAGCATGATTTTCATTTTCAGACAAAACATGTGGGTCTTTTATAATAAAATTTTCAAGAGTTCATCTTTGAGACTGTTTCAACTGTTCATTTCTTTTTTTTCTTTTTACGTTTTTCATGTCCAAATTCATATTTCCTTTTTGGAGGCATAACTAAAAAAATTTGTATTAACAACAAATCACAAATGCCTCTAATGTAGAGAAGACTGAAGAGTGACGATATTAAAATACACTAACATGCCGCAATCAAAATTAAAGTAGCTATAAAAGGAACGAAAGAACCTGGTTTATCAATTCTATTGAATTCCAAATTCCTCCCAAATGGCCAAATCACAATTTAAAAAAAATTCTCCACCTACACTGAAATAATGAAATACCAAATATAAGCTTGAATCTATGAATTAAATATAAGAATATAAATATACAAGGGTTGAATCTGTGACTTGTGAATCAAATGGACCCCCAAAATTATCGAATTGAAAATTATAAAACTAAAAACCCTAACACAACAGTCAATAGGATAACACTAATGACTAATACACTATGTCACTAAGACACTAACTATCACAATTCACAGTAACTGACTAACTGAGACAAGTAAATTATTAACTAATGAACTATGAAATTAGATTTAGATGTAGAAATTGAAGTGAACAATTACCCGAGTTTACCACTGACCGCATGAAAACTCGAAGCCTCGAACTGTCGAACAATGAACAATTGAACTTTGAAATTGAAAATTTTGTTCAAATCTTCTTCGTCAAAGTGAAAAGTATTTGAACAAAAATCTTCTTCTTCGTCGAAATTTCCTTACTCAGTCACGCCCTAGTCAAGAAAATAATTGGGAATAGTTTTGTTGGGCTCAGAAATAAAAAGATTTGAATAAAATTAGGCCATTAATGTTTCATTATTTAGGGAAGATGGAAAGTCGAAGTCGCATGCGCAGCCATACAAGGCGGCGATTCCATTTCGATGGAGATTGAGAGAAACGTGAGAGATAGAGAGAGAGTTACGGAAACTAACTGACTGATAGACAATGGGCCTTTCTTCAGCATTGGAGGTTGGAGTATTTATTTCTGTTATGGGCCTCAAGACATATACGCAAGCTCATTTAAAAAAAAAATTGGGGCCCTTTACCATTGGGGGCCCTGTTCGGTCGGTCAAGCTGAACCCCTCCAGAACCGGGCCTCATGGACTTTGGTAATTGAATCGTATGTTTTGTTTTATTATGTGATGTTATGTATCCACTTTTTACTTTTTACTTCCCCTACAGTTTTAGGTTTTGCAATTCAGATTTGATCTATGTTTAAATAGTAACTCTGTGGTAGGGGTTTATCAGAGTCCTGAGTTTTGAAATAAAATATTTATGCATTATTTTTTGATATTGTTAAAATTTTAATGAAATTACGTTTGTAAAAAATTATTGTCTGGGTTGACTTGGCGCGCGGTTTAAGAAATTACATTTGACTGGTTATTTAATATTGAAATAGTTGTGTGGTTTTCTTTAAAACCCATAGATATGTGGCCCAAATTTAAAGAAAGAAGAAAAAATAAGGGTAAAGTGGTAAAAGTGATGTCCTAAAAAGGAAATTTTCAAAGAAGACAATTGAAGTATTTTGGAACGGACGAAAAATTAAAGCAAGACAAAAAATTTGGGACTTGGGGAGTAGATGATTTTTGAGAAAATGTTGTTTATTTTTTCGTTCGATGGCGAGCTATGTGTTTTTGATTTGATTGCTTTCCGGTTGAGATTTAGGAGTTGGTTCACGCTTCGATGTGTGTTTTTGGGGCATGACATGGATTGTGTGTATGAAATTGGATTGAGAACGAAATGGAAATGCCATGTAGAAATATAATTTTGGCTTTGAAATTTGGAATCATGTCAAGTATTTTTTTTTCCAACTTTTTTAGTTATATGGTTTTATATTGTATAAGTTTGATTGAATTGGGATAGAAATGAAATGCAGGCTCTCAAGGGAGGGCTGAGTGAGATAGTGGAATTGGCTACAAAGTTTGGGATTACGTCTTTTAATCCTGAAGGGCCAATGGTGGCCAACGGTGATCCGGCCTACGTACGGGCTGCTTGCGAAGCTAGCTTGAAGCGGCTTGAGGTTAATTGTTGTAATTAAGGGTAAAATAGGCATGACCTATTTTTGTCTTGTTTTCACCTTTCTTGGTTCTAAAGTTTAGGTGCATTTTTGGAAACAAAATATTCATAGTAAATTGGTTTTCTTGGTCCTAAAGTTTATGTGTATTTATGGAAGCAAAATCTTGGTAACATCTCATACCTAAAAACGCCTCTAAGAGTCCCTATTTGTTTGGTAAGAAAATCTAGGGAATTAAGGTAGTTTATTTGATTACCACTTCTAACTCAATCCTTTAGCAAATTGGAGTTTGTTTCTGTTGAATCTTGCATAAATTGATTTGCTTAAAAACATTCCACTTGATTGTCAGCCAAGAAATTGAAATTATATTTGGTCAGCCGCATATCATTTTTGTCAGCCACTTATCTCAGCTGACCTCTACGTGCTTAAGTGTCAGTTTACCTTTCCTTAATTGATTGATCATACACTTGTACTGACACTTTCCTATTTTGTGTTTTTGGTAGATATGCTGCTAGAATATATTTCCCAGGATCTTTTTAGATCCTACCTCTGCCAAAACACATTTTTAAATTCAAATGTGTTCCTAACGGGTTGCTTTTGAAGACTATCTATAAATACCCACTGGAAGCATTTTTGAAGACAACAATTTTTACAGAAGTCAAGAATTCATATACTTTCAATTTCTTTGTGACGTTGTCTTCCAAGAAAACTTTAGCTAGAAATTTCTCATTGAATATTTCCCTCTAGTTATTGTTTAGGCAAACACTGAGTGATTCATTTCAAAATATTTAGAAATCAGTCAGTTTGTCTCACGAGTTTGATTGTTTCTCAATTATTCTAGCCAAACACCGGTCTTTTGTTGTACACTGATCCATTAGAGATCAAATAGATTTTAATAAAAATTAGTGCACTTCAAAAATCCAAGTCTCGACCAACTTGGTAGTGGACGTAGCGCTATCTCGTGAACCACTTCAACTGATTTGTCACCGTCTCTTATAAACCTCTTAAACTGACTCAACACTTAAGAAGTTTTTCAACTAATTAAGTGTCAGCCAGTTAACAACAATTGCTTGCTTAATTGTTCAGTTAGTTTGTACCTCTAATTCTTCTCCATATTCAGTGATCAACTTTAAAGACAACCTCCTTTGAAAACTAGTTGTGTCAGCCAGCTGACCAACTTTCTTCAGCTTAAGGATTTTCAAAGCGTCAGCCAGCTGACCAATTCTTCAGCTGACTGATAAAATTAAAATTTTCCGCTGCCAATCTTTTAAGCTTTACAAATTAACCCCCAAAGTTTTTAAAGGCTATTCACCCCCCTCTAGTTTTAATCAGACATACCAATCTTGGACTCCAATGCGAATCCCAAGGTCATGATGTCAAGACAAGCTAAAGATCGACAAGCACCCGCTAAGCGTAGTAGGTGCGAGTCAAGAGTTGAACCAACAAACTCTAAACAGAATGTAAAGCCATAACGGCGACAATAATAAAACCAACGCCTGCTGAAGCTTAATCATAAGTGGACCAAAGCCTATAATTATAAACTAAGGGATACAAGGCCGAGAGACGACTATCTCTCGACAAATCTACGACTCGCGTGACGCAACATTGCGCACGACAACAAAACCATCGGCAACCTAAGGCCGGCAAGCAAGAACCCAACCCGATAAACAACAACTCTACGGCAATAACATGCCTGAGGAAAAAATCAACTAAAAGAATAAGAGATTCAAATACTAACAACTAAACCAAGGACTCACGACTAAAGTTGCTCTGGAGATAGAAATAACCATAACACAATACTAGAGTAAGCGAGCTAAAACCTTGCTCTGAAGATGACATAACAACTTCTAAATAAATACAACTGCCCGACCGAACCGGCTCCCAAAATAAAAACAATAATAAGATACTAACATAACTACCCAAGTAAAGTTTACATAACTTTACATTCGTGTCTCACGAGATACATAATAACGATAATAATACAATCTCCAAGCTTAAGCCCTAAGACCACTCGCTATCCAACAAGCACCGAAGCCGCAACGCACTCAACGAGCTTACCGCAAAAACTAAGGAAAACAAACACACGAAATGAGTCATAATGACCCAAGAAGTTACTAAATGCAATGTATGGCATAGCATGGCGTAGCATGACATAATGCACAAGCATGTATAAAATCATGGCACCTTTATAGCATACCAATAATAAACTTGTATTAAGTCACCAAGTAACATAAACTTCATAAACCACTTAGCACATTATCTTTTTCATATAAGTGCTTATAGTAAGCCACATAAGGGATAGAGAAGATACCCAAATAGTGCCGCGCAGTGTGTCGCTCCCCCGCAATACACATTTATAACCGGGTTGTACCATCGATGCTCGTGATTACATCGACATACCGAGCGGCTACACCGCAAGGGCGCTCTTTCGCCTAGCTTAGCATAATCCATTCGCCTATTGGTTACGAGATGGGCTAACTTCCCACCGGGGCCAACAAATGAGTAGGGTGTGGAGGTCCAGTGCGGCGATCCATAGCGAATACTTAATCTTACCTTTATTCGTATAGGCGATGTATCGCCCTACCGACGTAAAAACCAATCCAAATAATGCCACCGGGCTTTTATGCAATGCACAAGTAGATATTTACTCGCATGCTCAAACAAGAACCAAGACCATCAAGAGCGGACTTATCAAATCAAGTAGGTCATAAAGCTCTACACACCAATTTAACAATGCACATATTTGCACATACTTAACAAATCCAACTAACTTATCAGTTTAGTCCAAGAACCACATATAGAGGTATTCATAACCCTCAAGTCACAACCCAATCAAACGTAGCATATAAGCTCGAGAATTCACAATATGAGGTCTACTATAGCCCTACACTCTGGATTAAACCAAAGACTATTATTTAGTCTAAGAACAACCATAAATCAAGACTTAGTGATTAGTCTATTCATAAAAGCATAACGGACTCAACCATAGTCCGAACTCGTCGTATATAATTGACATCCTCAAAACCAATCTCAAGGGTACTAAAACTAAGCCGTAGTCATATCCTCGCAAGTGCTTTCCCCGCATGCGACCAAATTCCTTAAAAAGAGAACTCATTCAAATAATCATTTCTTAAAGATACACGAGGTCATTGATTGGTCTCTAATGCTTTGGTCTTAACGAGCACGCTAAATAAATCCCCAATAAGCCTACATATTGTGGGTGTCACAAATGGTACACAATTCAAGATGCT
>JABEVN020001517.1:0-24538 GCA_013146195.2 Codonopsis lanceolata
TTGAGAGATGTAAATGATGAAACTTGGTGTTTGGACTCAACGAAGTCGAAATATGTTCAATAATGATTGTGGAACTCTGTTGAACTTACGATAATTGGATTTTCGCTTTTGATTATGATTATGATGATTCTCTGGGTTTTGTGGCTCGGGAATCAAGCCCGAATGAACTTTGGGATTTTGTAGTTTATATGAATGAAATGTTTAATTGTGGGTCTATGAAACACATAAAGAATGGAATATAGAATTAAGACTCAAACGAGTCATTGTGAGGCCAATAATGTGATAACAAGCTTGGTTGAGACCCACGATGTTCGGGGTCTCGCTTGCTTATGTTTGTGCGTATCCGAGTATTTGTTGTGTCCAATGGAGACACTCATGTTATAGAGACCCATTGGGAACTTGTTTAGAGCGTGCTTGTAAAGGAGTATTAGAGACCAACCCATGTCTCGAGAAACCATTTAGTAATGTTATTCGAATAATTCACTATAAGGAATTTAGTCGCGAGCATATGATAGTATTGCTTAGATTTAGACTACAAGGTAGTCTTGTCATTCATGAGATGGGTTTTGATGATGTCGGCTATAAGGACTTTGGCTAAGTCCGTGTTTGTGAAGCTTAATGCTAAGTTTGAATTGTGGTGGTTCTTGACTAAGTAGTAGTCTTTGATTTAATTTGAGTGAGGACTTTAGTAGTCCTCATGTTGTGAATTGTCGAGCTTATATGCTATTCTTGAATTGGTAATGACTTGAGGTTTATAAATACCTCAATACGTGGTTTTTGAACTAAACTTACAAGTTAGTTGAATATGTTAAGTGTGTACAAGTATGTGCATTGTTGATTGGTTTTGTAGAGCATTATGACCTACTTGAATTAATAAGTTCTTTATGATGAACTTGGTCCTTATTGGTTATACAAGTAAATAATCTACTTGATCATCTTGATTTTGAGTCCACCGGCCTTGTCGCTTTTGTCGGCAATGGGACGATTCATGGCCTTTGGAAACATTCGCTATGAATCGCCGATTGGTACCCTTTCTCCTCACTATTTGGCCGATAGTGGATGTGGTTCAGATAGCGCTCCTAGCTCGATATCGAAGCTCCCATTTCTCATCCCCTGAGTCGGATGAATGTAACGAGGAACTCATTAAAGAGAACCGGTGAGTTATGATCATTCGAGGATTAAACCCGCACTATGATCTTTTGAGGGTTGGACCCATGATGGCTTGAACACGTATGGGGCTAGGCCCAGATCTTGGTTTTACGTGCTTAGTATAAGCACTTATATGAAAAAAAACGTGTTAAGTGGTTTATGAAGTTTATGTTACATGATGACATGATACAAGTTTATTATTGGTAGACTATAAAAGATACCATGATTTTATATATGTTGGTGCATTATGCCATGCCACGATATGCTATGCCATACATTTGCATTTAGTAACTTATCGGGTCATTATGACTCATTTCGTGTGTTTGTTTTCTCCTTAGCTTTTTTGCAAAGTGATCCCGTTATCCTGCTCAGACGCTGGCGGCTTCTGGATAGTGATTCCTAGAAGGTGGTCTTCCTGCTCTTAGCTTGGGTTATTTATTATTATTATGTTATTTTGTAATTGTGAGACACGATTGTAAAGTTATGTAGACTTTACTTGGGTAGACTATGTTAGTATTATGTTATTGTATTATTTTGGTAGCCGACTCGCTAGTCGAGCCGTGTATCTTTTAGAAGTTATTCCCTTTGTTATTTCGAGCATGCTTTAGCTCACTCATCCCGTTATTGTTAGTATTGTCATCTCCGACGACGTTAGTCGTGAGACTTGGGTTTAGTTGGTAGAATTTGAATATCTTGTTCTCTTAGTTGAATTGTTCCTCCGGCATGCTTTAGCCGTTGAGTTGTTGTTTATCAGGTTGGTTCTTGTTGCTTCGCCGGCCTTAGGTTGCCGATGGTTTGTTGTACGTGGCGCAATGTTGCGCCACGCGAAGTCGTAGATTTGTCGAGAGATAGTCGCTCTCGCCTTGGTATTCCTTAGTTTAAAACTATAGGTTTTGGTCCCATTTATGATTTGCTTCCGCAGTTTTAGTTTTTGGTTATTCGGTTTTGCCGTTATGGCTTTTCATTCTCTGCTTTAGAGTTTGTTGGTTCAACTCGACTCGCACTACTACGCTTAGCGGGTGCTTGTTCGCCTCTTTTAGCTTGTCTTGGCGGCACGACCTTGGGATTCCGCATTGGAATTCGGGTCGGGTCGTCACAGTTGGTATCAGAGCTATAGGTTAGCTATTTCGCCAGGATAGGTTCCTTGGCCTAGTTTGGGTTGGGTTTGTTGTTGAGTTATTAACGCTGAGTGTTCTTTGTAGGCGATTATGTCCCGAATTTGGCGTGGAGCTAGTTCTAGAGACCCCGTCGGGTACAACTCGTGGCTACGAGAGAGGGAGAATGTTACGGATCCGTGTGACCCCCTCGCCAGATGTTTGGGATGGAAGACAATTCTATCCTTCTTGCGAGATTCTTGAAGTTGGAACCCGAGAGCTACGATGGAGGACCCGATGCTTCTAAAGCGTAACTTGGATAGAAAACATGGAGAAGATCTTTGCACTATGGGTTGTACGTCAAGAGATGGTGACCCTAGCAGTTGTTTAAATTGATTGGTGCGGCCGACCATTGGTGGCATGTGTTACGAGATAGTTGGAGTCACCAGTGAGTGCCTCAAGTGTGGGAAAACTTCACGATGGAGTTTATGGCACGCTCATTCCGGCAAGAGTTCGGAAAGAAGAGAAGCGGAATTCATGGCATTGGAACAAGGAGCTATGACGGTGGCTCAGTATTCAGCGAAGTTCACAGAGTTGGCTCGCTATTGTGGTTACTTAGTACCTGATGAGGCTAGGAAGACCCAACGGTTTGTGAAGGGTCTAAAGATGAAATATCGTAGGCACTGCTCCATTACAACTTACTTGACACGAAGTCGCCGTGGAATCGCTGCGATGCAATAGAGTTGACATCGAGGAGTATGCTCAAAAGAGAGCCTCGAGTACTATTAGGGGCAATGATGGTAATAGAGGCGCAAAGACCTCGTAAAGTTAATCAAGAAATCACACGCATCGGGTAGACGAGTGACGCTCCTACCTCTAGTCCGGAGACGACGAGGCGGCGAAGTTAACATGTAATTTTTGTATGAGGACGTGACATGCCGAGAACGTATGTTGGGGTAAAGCAGAAAGTGTTTCGCTTTGTGTATGTGATCATGTTCGTAAGGATTGCCCGAAGATGAGGGTTAATCGCCCGAAGTACTAGTCAACAATCCAAAGGCTCCAAGAGGGACAAGTGGTGGACGGCCTAGAGTTTGAGGTCGCGGCGCTGCAAGGGCGGTTGGCCATTATGGAGTTTTGAGACCTATCCGAAATAGGAAGGTATATTCTTGTATATAAATATTCGTAAATTATACCGTTGTTACTATTACCGTTATTATGAGTACACGTTTTAATCGGTAGCTCATGTGCATTCATACATACATTATATGGTGTATTGTGTAATATTGGTTATTTGCTTGATCGAATAATACCCCAATGTGAGATTGATATATGACATGGTTTGTTTGTAAATTACCTAGGTAATCGCACGTGGTGTATGGATTCTTGTTTAGTCTATATATATATAAGACTATGTTATGTGTAGAGTTGTGGTTTTTTTTGGGATTATGTATAAGGGCCATAGTATGTATATGTATATATATGAATATATATAAAGTATGAATTGTTATTGATACTTATCGGTTTGGTATGATGTTTGTATATTCTATAAGGAGATATGTTTTATGTAATGAGTAATATTATACTATATTGTTGTTAAGGGTTATTATGCGAGTAAGGTATACACTCGACTTGTGAGAAGGTTGAAGGTTGCGATTTAGAGGATAGTCACGACTGCACGGAAGAGATTGACGCTTCACCGCGAGTATTGAGACGCTAACGTTCTGTTAGGATGCTTAGGGTATGCATTGGTTGTAGACTTGGTCTAGAGCCTAAGAAAGGATAGTTTTATGGAGTATAGACGCTTTCTGGGCATTAGTAGCCTTGTCGATTCGCTGATTATTAAGAAATTATCTTGGTGAGTGTACTAGATACACGAAGTTTGTGATAGCTATGATTGTTGATTGTCAAGGTAATAGGCCTTGTTACTTGGTTTGATTTTATTCAGCTTATGCATTAGTTGTAGGAAACACCTACTTGATGCATTACATAGTAGTATATTAAATTTTCATCTCATAATTCATGTTCATTCATTTCCTTAGCATAGAGACTATTAAAGGATGCTTAGAACCTTTTAATCATGAACCTCAGATCCTTGTAACGAAAAGTTTTTGAAATCCAATTTAGTCGGTACCCTAAATTGGTGATCAAAAGAGGTTCGTTGGTGGACTAGGATTGGTAGTGAGTAGGTTAAACATTGACTATACCCGTTACCAAATGGATGGACATAGATGGAAAGAATTTTCAAAACATGGCATTGTGTGCTCTTGTGTGTTCTTACCCGCGATAGGGAAATCGCGAGTATGATTTGCATAGTTTGAAATGCCAATTTGGTTATCTTTGATTTGTTTGTAAATTGCTCCATAAGCAATTATTAATTCTTGTAAACTTAGAATCTTTTGTGCTTGAATTTCATGATGTGCCCGAAACAAATAGTTTCGTAGTTAAATGTGTTCTTATGTTGAAGTTTGGGATTTTGCCTACATGATTGGCGAATGTGTTCTATATGTGTATTCGCGACTCAAGTATGAGTCATGTTATTTTCAACCGTAAGTCTTGATGTTGTTGTGTCTATTGAGAATTCTTAGACTTTCGAATTTGGATTATTAGAGTTTAACCCTCGTGTATTGTGGTGGTAGAATCGGGGATGTCTAGGTGGAGTGGTGGTTTTGACCTAATTGTGTATTGTGGTTTGAATCATGATTTAGAATTCGGACTAATTCTTTTTAAGGTGGAGAGGTGTGACGCCCGCTCCTCCTTCGTTGTCTCTGGCTTGCGTGCTATATTGCACTTCTTCCCTTGTCGACGGTATGTTTGGGTTGCGAGAGGGTCTAGATATGTTTGAGAGACCATATTAAGACCAAAACATTATTTAGAGACTCCATATAGTTGTTGACTTGCTAAAGTCACAAGTCGTGACCCGACGATAGCCTGAATGCGACGCGATTGAGGGTTTACTTCCGTTTTGTGTTCGTGACCTCGGTTTGGGTCCTAGACCTCTTTAAGATGGTTTGTTAACATGTTTAGATGTGTTAGACTTCAAGTTGGAGGTGTTCCTTAAGTCTATCGAAGATTTGGAAGTTTTGGAGATAGCGTCGCTCTCTATCGCAGTAGTTCGAATCGAGTCGCAGAATCGCCTCCTTTGGGATTCTTATTTCCCTAGTTGTTATTCAACTTCCTAGAAGTATTTAAGCTTCTTCATTAGCCCTTAGACTTGCCTTAAAAGTCTCCTCTCATTGCTCGCTTGATTTCGAAGTTCGCTCGTCAATCGTCCCTGCAGACGTTGTTGCACCCCTTCCTGCTTCGCCTCCGAGTTGTTTCTGGAGTTGTTCGGGTGTGTTTTAGACTTGTTTTGAGTTGGGTTAGACCTAGAATGGTTGCCCATAAGTTTGGGATCATTTAGATCAAGTTTAGACCAAGTTTTGAGGTTCAGAGCCGAGGCGGCCGCATGGGATGGAGTGAGGCGCCCGCCTCGGTACCGAGAGCACCCTTATGTGCAGAAGAGGTGAGGCGGCCGCATGGAGTAGGTTGAGGCGCCCGCCTCAACCCCAGAAAAGCTGTTACGGGATTTTCTTCCCCTGTTTTGAGTTGTGATGTGTTTTACCTATTCTACCCTCCTTAAACCCCCTCTAAACCCTTCCTAACCTCTCATACTTAACCCTAAACATGTCCTAACATTATTTAGAAGTTAATTAAGGTTGGATTAGAGCTTGATTATCCCTAATCTCCACTAATTGCACTTGAGAAATGTCCTTTGTGCCCTTCTTAATTTGGGGGTATAAATACCCACAACCCTGCAATTCACCAAAATCTCCTTCATTTCTTCCTCTCCACATACGTATTCTAGAGAGAGAGAGCTCCATGGGAGACTCTTGAGCCCTAGCTCTTCTCTTCGATCCAAGACGATCCGACCACCCGATTTCCTTCAAACTTTGGATTCTTGAAGCCTCGACGAGTAGAACGACTTCACCGATCGGATTTGTGTTCTCTTGAGTTTTCACTCAAGCTAGGTAAGTTACCTTCTTTGATTTTGGTTCATTGGCCCTAAGGAAAACAACTTGTATGCTATAATTGTGGGCAATGAACACTTGTATGCTATGTTTGCCCAATTTTGGGGATTTTTGAAGTATGAACTTGTTAGGGGTATTTGTAGATGACTCCTATGATTATTGATGTATATGATTACTCTTCATATTGTGTTTCTAGGATTGTGAGCATGTTAGAAATCATGTTTACATTATATTTGGGTTTATTATGAAAGTATGCCTTTGATTGGGGCTTTGGATTTGTGAACTCTCTATATAATATGAGGATGGTCACTTAATTGGGTTATATGTAATTTATGAAATGGGTTTGATCTATGTTGGGATTATTTGTGAATTTTAGGCTTGAGAGTCAAACCCGAATTATTGGGAAATTATGGTTAAGTTGAAGGGGGTTAATGTGAGATCGATGAGAGATGTAAATGATGAAACTTGGTGTTTAGACTCAACGGAGTCGAAATATGTTCAATAATGTGATTGTGAACTCGGGTTGGAATCCTACGATAATTGATTTTCGCTTGATTATGATTATGATGAATTCTTGGGTTTTAGGGCTCGGGAATCAAGCCCGAATGAACATTGGGATTTTGTAGTATATATGAATGAAATGTTTAATTGTGGGTCTATGAAACACATAAAGAATGGAATGTAGAATTAAGACTCAACGGAGTCATTGTGAGGCCAATAATGTGATAACAAGCCTTTGATTGAGACCCTACGATGTTCGGGTCTCGTTTGCTTATGTTGTGCGTATCCGAGTATCTTGTTGTGTCCGATGGAGACACTCATGTTATAGAGACCCATTGGGAACTTGTTTAGAGCGTGCTTGTAAAGCACGGAGTATTAGAGACCAACCCATGGTCTCGAGCACTATTTAGTAATGGTTATTCGAAGAATTCACTATAAGGAATTTAGTCGCGAGCATATGATAGTACTTGCGGATTTAGACTACAAGGTAGTCTTGTCATTCATGAGATGGGTTTTGATGATGTCGGCTATAAGGACTTTGGCTAAGTCCGGTGTGCCTTTAAGTGAAGCTTAATGCTAAGTTTTGAATTGTGGTGGTTCTTAGACTAAGTAGTAGTCTTTGACTTAATCTTGAGTTGAGGACTTTAGTAGGTCCTCATGTTGTGAATTGTTGAGTTATATGCTATTCTTGAATTGGTAATGACTTGAGGTTATAAATACCTCAATATGTGGTTTTGAACTAAACTGGCAAGTTAGTTGAATATGTTAAGTGTGTACAAGTATGTGCATTGTTGATTGGGTTTTGTAGAGCATTATGACCGCTTGAATTAATAAGTTCTTTATGATGAACTTGGTCCCTATCAAGTTATACAAGTAAATAATCTACTTGATCATCTTGATTTTGAGTCCATGGCGCCTTGGTCGTTTGTCAAGCAATGGGACGATTCATGGCCTTGGAAACATTCGCTATGAATCGCCGCATTGGTACCCTTTCTCCTCACTATTTGGCCGATAGTGGGATGTGGTCTCAGATTAGCGGCTCCTAGCTTCGATATCGAGCTCCCATTTCTCATCCCCGGAGTCGGATGAATGTAACGAGGAACTCATTAAAGAGAACTGGTGAGTTATGATCATTTGAGGAATGAAACCCAGTTTATGATCATTTGAAGGGCTAGGCCTGTAACCCGATTTGAATATTAGGGCTAGGCCCGCATCTTGGTTTTACGTGCTAAAGTATAAGCACTTATATGAAAGAAAAAGTGCTAAATGGTTTATGAAGTTTATGTTACGTGATGACTTGATACAAGTTATTTATTGGTATGCTATTAAGATGCCATGATTTAGATATGTTGATGCATTATGCCATGCCACGATATGCTATGCCATACATTTGCACTTAGTAACTTACTGGGTCATTATGACTCATTTCGTGTGTTTGTTTTCCTTAGTTTTTGCAGCGATCCCGTTAGTACGCGTGGCGGCTTCGGATAGTGAATCCTAGAAGGTGGTCTTCCGGGCTCTTAGCTTGGATTTATTATTATTCCGTTATTTTGTAATTGTGAGATACGATTGTAAAGTTATGTAGACTTTACTTGGGTAGACTATGTTAGTATTATGTTATTGTATTATTTTGGTAGCCGACTCGTTAGTCGAGCTGTTGTATCTTTTAGAAGTTATTCCTTTGTTATTTCGAGCATGCTTTAGCTCACTCATCCCGTTATTGTTAGTATTGTCATCTCCGACGACGTTAGTCGTGAGACTTGGGTTTAGTTGTTAGAATTTGAATATCTTGTTCTCTTAGTTGAATTGTTCCTCCGGCATGCTTTAGCCGTTGAGTTGTTGTTTAGCAGGTTGGTATTCTTGTTGCTTCGCCGGCCTTAGGTTGCCGATGGTTTGTTGTACGTGCGCAATGTTGCGTCACGCGAGTCGTAGATTTGTCGAGAGATAGTCGTCTCTCAGCTTGGTATTCCTTAGTTTAAAACTATAGGTTTTGGTCCCATTTATGATTTGCTTCCGCAGGTTTTAGTTTTTGGTTATTCGGTTTTGCCGTTATGGCTTTTCATTCTTGTTTAGCGTTTGTTGGTTCAACTCTGGACTTGCACTACTACGCTTAGCGGGTGCTTGTTCGTCTTTTAGCTTGTCTTGGCGGCACGACCTTGGGATTCCGCATTGGAATTCGGGTCGGGCTGTCACATTCATCGTTGATTATCAACTCACATTTGAGATTTCTGATCTAAAACGATGGAAGAAGGGGATTGCCCCGGAACGTAAGATGAGGGGCTAAACTATTGGACACTTAGATTTGTGAGATCCCACCTCAAAAGATGAATATGAATCTCTTTAAATTGTTTGTTAATGGACTCAAACTTTTACTTTAAGGAGAGGGGGTTAGATGTTGAAAGGGAAACCCACTTTGTAGGAACAAGCAGCATCTATGGTTGAAGAAGAGTTGGATTCCACTTATCAGAGAGAGCTTGCGGTCAACAAGACATGTATATTTCGTTGGGAGGGGGGGCACCTAATATACTTCCAAACCTTTAAAAAAACTTACTCTCTTTTAGACGTGTAAAGAAAGGCCTTCCACTAGATTCAAACCCATCATTGGTACCCTAAACTGAAATAAACTAAGTCATATCAAACCCCAATTATTGGTGAAAAGAGTGCACTCTCCCCAGGACAACCTGGTTTTTCTCAACAATTAAGTCATACTACTTAGTACTTATGGCATCATGTTTTAACTTCAAACGCATTTCACACAAAAAAATTTGCATTTCAATGCAGCACATATTAATAAGTTGGATCTTCCTAAGTTAGTGACTATCACGTGGTTGTTCTCTCTTCCCTCCACCACCAGATCGAAGAGGATTGTATGAGATAGACCTCCTTGCTAATAGGCTTCAACTCATATATGAGCTGGTGAGGATACCTTAATGGGCATATATAATTCACACCCTGAAATGACCTCATACAACATTATGTTTTTTCAGAAGTTGGCGTATTGTAGAATGTGCCTTACATCGGAGAAGTCCATACTCACGTGATTCATAAGGATTATTGAAGACAAGTAATAAAACAATTGTTGAGACCAAAAGAGTTTCAAGTAGTTTAGGAACACTTGGCCAAGTTAACTGTGAAATACAGTTGAGTAATGTCAGCTTGCAATATAATACTTCTACAATGCAGTTTCCCAATGACTGAGTGACACTGGTATGGTGGTAAAATGAGAAATCCATCATTCTCTAAAATATCAAAGATTGATCCTTATCGCCTTGCTGGGCCTTGTTATAAGTAGTTCCATAACTACATAGGACTCTCTTATAATATGGTAAATAATATATTAACTAATTAATCAAGATCAAGAAGCAGCCTCTCTTCCCTCAACTATGGACTGCGTATAGATATAATATATTTGTTCATCAAGAGAGTTACCGTAGGAAGGCTCGAACTATTTTAGTTGTGGTCCAAACTAAACAAGGGAAATAATGGTGCAAACAAGAACAAAAATTTGTAAATCTTTCTTTCGAAGCAATAAACATACCGCTTAGTTCTTACTGCACCTTAGAGGAGCCATATAACGACAACAAATACATAGATAACAGTGAGTCGGCACGCTCGGAGATCCTTCCTAGGCGTGCTAAGATACTGGACCTTAGATATTTTGATAAGGAACAGCAAAGTGAAGTTGGATTAGTTAAGTGTAGGAGTGAGCTCCAACTCCAAGAGACAAGTGGGAAAGCTAATTTTCAGAATCACTATGTGGTACTTCCAATATGATCATGTTCATTTCATATCTCGTTTGTGTATAGGATATATGTGTGACATTTGAAAGCTTTCAATTTCTAACGCCAAACAGCTTATAGCGTAAATAACACCGACGATCTTCGAGGAGCATTTACCACCGTTAATCGTAAGGAATTTTGGTGCTAACTCGATTAGACATAATAGATCGATACCTAATGGAACTATATGATGTTGCTCCTACAGTTGATGATATGTATCGAGTATCTACCATGTATCCGCTTGAACCTGCCGCTCGCGTACATTGGCTCTAATTGTAGCTTTCACCATCTTTAGCTTCTAACAAACCGCATAGATGGTGAAATTCTAGTGTTGTTAGATGCACATATTCATATGCCAAAACATGAGAAGTTCAAGGAAGGTGCTTCTAAAATAATGAATAATTGACTTTCTCCAGCGAAAGTTGGTCCTGGGAAGACTCGATCTCGCTTTTACTGAATGAATACCGATAAAGAAGCAAATTAGAGTAACTTTTTGACCTGATTGTTTTACTAAAGGTTTCATTTAGTCTTGGTTCTCATAGGAGAAAAGAATGATCAAGAATCTTATAATCTTATCATGGGCACATTTTCCCCTTTTCCATTCCCAGCCTAGCATCAAAATGAGAAATAACATTGGCTCATACTGTATAACAGATTATACGTAAAACCCTTCAATGGCTCTCGAGACTACAACGCTCGACTTGTTCCGTCGGGAATATGCTTACTCATTGTGAGCCTTTCATCTTGCCCCTAGCTTGTAACATTCTATTTTTCAATACTATGAACTAACTATCATTTGGAGAGTTTAATCCGTGTAGGCGTTGGGCTAATGGTATTGCAAAGCAATTTGGAGGGGTGAATGCGATTGCATATTATGCAAGTGCTTTATTCACATCACCGGTAGGTACTTGTGACGCTTTTTCCGCTTCATGTTACGATTCATGGAATTTTTTATTGCATAACAATTGCTGTTTTCTTCCTTATATATATTTTTAATTAGTGAGCATTGACCTTACATTTTCACATATTTTAATTAGTCTGCTCCAAATTAAAACTCATTAGTGTATATTCTAAGTACTCTCTTGACTTCAAGTTACATCTACATGGTTATATGGTTATATCTTTCTCCTCTTCTAACATAATAAAATTACTCACATGCTGCATGTGAGATGTTGGTCGCTGTGACTGGTAATAATCCTTCGTAAGTTGCATAATCTGCTTACATAATAAATTACATGTTCCATACCAACATGTATTTTTTTCGTATATACTCCAAAGAATATGATTATCTTAAAATTGTTTGTTAGCTTGCGCATCGATAAGCTATGATTTTGGTGGGGTTTTTAGTTAGCGTTTCAAATGGACCTTTCAACCGTGTGGTGTGATCAAAGGAGGATGGAAGTTTTGCAAAACTAATACAAACAATCATGTTATAAAACACCGATGAGGAATGATTGCAAGGTTTGCAATTAATTTCTGCAGCCTAAATGTTTAGCCTATTCTCGATGCGCTCTTTTTTTCGCAGCTGCTTAATTGTTTAGCCTATTCTTTGTAATCAACGGCCGATTTCACTTTGGCATTCCTATACAGGAGGAAGACGTACGCTTCAAATTCCTCCAGAAGCCGCATATGGACCTCGAGCCCGCCGGTTTGCTTTCAGCATATTTTTGTAACTCCGATAAGAGTCAAATAAAACATCGATGCATGAGTTTCTTTTTTCCGTAAGAACCAACAAATTTGAGGTTTTTTCTTTTTAATCGTGAACTAACAACTTCGAAGTTTTACGAGCCTTCTTCTTCACTTCTACTTACGTAGTTCAAGATGTTTATCACTATAGCAAGACACACCAAAACACCAACTCAAACTCCAAACCTATCTCACATATATGAAAGACAAGATGTCACAAAAAACGATGTCGAAAAGGAACAGAAATGTGATGGTCGTGGCCGATATCTCATGATCCTTTGTCCCCTTCCCATTTAATAAACCCCCTTGGAGAAAAAAGATTATAAACAACAATAGTTGTATTAAATGCAAAGAACAAAACTCTTTGTAATAATCCAAGTATAAGTCATAGAACGACAAACGAAGATCAAGACATACCTAGTTCTACCTGCTGTTGAAAACCGTTCTTGATAATTTACAAAAAGAGGAAAAAAATCGGAAGGCTCACTCGAATGTCACCAAACATACAGTAGTGTAGACAATCGCAAAAACAATAATATCCAATAGTTAACTTTGAGTACAATTCTGATCCTGACTACTATTATGATCACGATTTCGATCCTGACTACTATTACCTTTGAGTAAGAAATCGGCATCATTTACTTCATTCACATGCCCAAAGGTTTTCCTAATCATGCGCAATTTGGAACCTATCGTATGCGGCCAAGTCCCCTATAGGTTCTGGGAAGACTCCATTGCAAAAGATAACTTTGACGCAGAACAAGGTAAGGGTTTGTTTCCTATATAAACTTAACTAAAGCTTTATTTGTTGTATGCTTTCTAATTTTTGGCTTTTTATGCAGTTTTAAACCAAAGGTCACTCATGTTCATCAACATGCTTTCATCTGAACCGTTCGGTATTGGCAAGCGTTCAGTATTGTTATGGTTTGGTATTGGTGATAATTTTTCATATTTGCTAAGTTGGATCTTACGCACTAGTTTTTCTCCTTGTACTGTACTAATGGAGAAATGCATAGAAACCGGACCTGCAATTATGTGGGGTCTTCATTTGGTCCGGTCTTGGTTTGTTATTGTGATGATTATATTTTTGTAAGAGCATTACACCACCTCCTCGATGCTTCTTGTCAAAATCTTATTTGATTGTGGATGTTCAGAAATCCTTTGGCAAGCAATTTTATGGATCGTTACCAAAACAGATTATGTAGCTGCGACTGGGCTTCATTACGGTACATATCGACAATGATAATTTAGTTGTTGACCTTTTACTTTTTTCTCTTCTTTTCATCACCTTTTGGCTCGTAATTGACATGTACAAAACATTCTTTGTTCAGACACATTGTAGGGGAAATCCGAAGTTCAATTTTCATAGGTATATGATACGTGCCCTGGAAGATGATTTTAAGAAAGTTGTTGGCATAAGGCAAGTGTTTTTTACTATTGCTGAAGTTTCCTATGCCATTTTCTATATGTTCATATATTTTGGCCTTTCAACCAAAAAAAGTAGAAAAAGTAGAAAAAAGAAAAAGAAATGAAAGTATTGTAGCATTCAACTGAATGCTTTTTTCTAGTTTGTCCAACAAGATGATTAATGTTTCTTTGTATGTCATCTTCTCCATATATTAGTTCTCATATCACACAAGGTAATGGAGGTGATCTTTTACTTTTAGAAATACTCGCTTCGTAATTGGATGAAATAGTACCTCTTCATAATTTGCACTATTATTTGTCCATGGTGTATGTGATTAAGTGATAGTTTCTTCTTTGATCTCTTTTGGGGTTACTTCTATCACATTAGTATTCTGATTCCATTATGCACTCGCCTTTCACTTGTCATTTTTTCTGGTAGTTTCATTGCCTTATATATATGGATGGAACCATTAATTGCAGGGAATACAAACTTCTAAACCTACTGGAATTCAATAGCTCGAGGAAGAGGATGTCCGTCGTAGTAAGAGATGAAAATGGCCAAATATTCCTCCTTTGTAAAGGTGCCGACAAGTAAATTCAAGATTGGCCGCTTGAAATGCCCAAGTGAACTCTTTCTCCGAGAATAATTAGTGCTCGACTTGAGAGAGTAGAAGTACAAATTCAATCTGTTTTCACACTCTTGGTGTGCAATTTCTATGATAAAATGGCGCTTTGAAACAAAATCATTGATTTGCTTCTCTAATTAGAAGAAGCCATAGTTCGGATCTATAGACTAATGTAACTGATATTTCTATTGTGATTGGGCTGCAATTATCTTTGATAGGCTTGGTGATAGGTGACGTACCAACAGGCTACAACAATGCATCTTTCAAATTATTGAAGATGGTTTGCGAACTATGGTGTTTGCATATCAAAAAGTTGAAGTGTCCGAGTATGAACAATGGAACTCAAGATTTTCGAAAGCAAAGGCCACAATAGGTCCTCAAAGAGAAGAGTTGATAGAGAATGCCTCTCAAATTATCGAGAAGGATCTCATCTTGTTAGAGCAAGAGTGTTGATGACAAGTTACAAAATGGGGTAGGTTCTCTCTCTCTCTATATATATATATATATATATATATATATATATATATATATATATATATATATATATATATATATATATATATATATATATATATATATATATATATATATATATATATATATATCAATCTATCTCTTTCTCGCATTCATTGGCTTTTTATTGATATCGTGTGCAGTGCATAGATAAACTTGCACAAGCTGGCTCGAAGATATGGCTTCTCACCGGTGACAAGAAGAGTGCAATCAACATCGGGTAAGGGTTGTGGATCGATATAAAACTGGCAGTTGCCTTTTCTAAGTTCTAATTCTAAAAATACTAAAAAGAGGAGAATAAGGAAAGTCTAATTTTAGTTAACTCTATTTTCAATTCTCTTCCATCCGAAGATTTGCTTTTGCGCTTACTTACTCGGCATGATATGATACAGTTCCATATCAGTTTGAGCAGAGAGGCTGACTCTGACAATCGATTGAAGGTGTGGATTTTGCAAAACCGTCCTTGTGATCCCGTGGCAAATGCATGAAGTGTGATTTCGGGTCTTGGTAAAGTCCTCGGATCGAACAAGACAATGTTTGTCTGTTTAGTTTCCTTATTTCGTCCCTTACATCTTTTTTCCCTCTGGTGAAAAACATTGAGATTTGAGATGCATTAATTCAAGCATATTTCTACATGGTTATATTTCATCATTGGAATTATCTATTTCCTCGGTCAGTGCCATAATGTTGGAACGTGGTGATAAGCTTGGTGTAGAAACAGGCTGCAGGAGATGATATCCATTAGATTCACGAATATGTTCGCTATAGGTGGCCTGCGGTGGTTGATTATGTATGACCTGGGAATATTATGTGTTGTCAATGTTGGCATCTGAATTGTTCTGTTGCTTTTTCTTGCAAAGCTATAAACCAGGATTGCTTTTGCTAGGTGGGGGTTTGAAACAAGAACATGATTGCTATAAATTTTTTTTTTTTTGAAAATAGCTATTACAACGTTTATAAAATGTTGTAATAAACTTTTTACAATGTTTTATAAAAGTTGTAATAGCTATTTTTACAACATTTTATAAACGTTGTAATAGCTCTTTTTACAACATTTTATAAACGTTGTAAAACGTTTATTACAACGTTTTTCAAAAGCTGTAACATTATTTTTACAACATTTTTCAAAGCTTGTAATAACATTTTTACAACGTTTTTCAAAGCTTGTAATAGACTTTTTACAACATTTTCTGAAAGTTGTAATATAACTCTAACACAACATTTTTAAAACGTTGTACTAATCGTTTTTACAACGTTTCTTATTAAATGTTGTGTTAAACTATGTACAACGATTTAGAAATGTTGTTATTTGTTTTCCACAACATTTTTTAAATGTTGTGTAATAGAAATTCATTGCATTCAAAAAATGACAACGTTTCTTGTAATAGAATTGACAACGTTTTTCAAACGTTGTCATTTGTTTTCCACAACGTTTTCTAAATGTTGTGTAATAGATATCCAAGTACTACACTAAAAAAATGACAACGTTTTTTTTAAATAGAAATGACAACGTTTTTTAAATGTTGTTATTTGTTTCCCACAACGTTTTTTAAATGTTGTGTAATAGAAATCCATTGCATTCAAAAAATGACAACGTTTTTTGTAATAGAATTGACAACGTTTTTCAAATGTTGTCATTTGTTTTCCACAATGTTTTTTAAATGTTGTGTAATAGATATCCAAGAACTACATAAAAAAATGACAACGTTTTTTTTTTAAAATAGAAATGACAACGTTTTTTAAATGTTGTTATTTGTTTTCCACAACGTTTTTTAAATGTTGCGTAATAGAAATCTAGGAACAAACGTTGCATTTAAAAAATGACCTATTACAACATCGCATATCACAACGTTTTGGAAAACGTTGTAAAATAGCTATCACAACGTTTTAAAAACGTTGTGAAAGACCATATTTGTTGTAGTGCATCATCATCGAATATTAAAGCTTTTTTAAAACACAAATACTATGGTAGAATCAATTCGACTTATAGTACATATGTAATTAAATAAAATGGAAGGCCTATTTCAAGCTTGTGCGTTTACAGAACATCCTTAAACCTATGCAGCCATGCGAAGTTTATCCGTCACAACTCTATATTTTCAAACCCTATATTTGCTTTGGTATTTTTACAAATTTTGATGGGTAGATAGCAATGTTGTCTAACAGAATATTTATGTGATTTTCGTAGCCATTGGGGGTGGGGGGGGGATGTGATTTGTGTTTCTCCTGTGGTTGGGCTTGGGTTTACATTTTCTCCTTATCTATGGTTAATTTTTTCAAGAGGGAATTTCAAGTGGGTACAATTTTGAAAACATGTTTTCATTTAGAACCATCAATTTTTTGGACATTTCATGTAAGTACAAATTGCTTGCCAAATGACAAAAATGTCATTAATGAAAACTCTGATGCCAAAAAATCAATCTGATGCCAGTCATCAAAAATCAACCTGATGCCAAAATCAATCTGATGTCAGGCATCAGAAATCAACCTGATGCCAAAATCAACCTGATGCCAGGCATCAGAAATCAACATGATGCCAAAATCAACCTGATGTCAGGCATCAGAAATCGACCTGATGCCAAAAATCAACCTGATGCCTGGCATCAGAACCTTCAAAATTTAAAATCAAAATGATAAATAGATAACAAACACAATTTAATGGAATCAAGTAAAAAAATACATCAATTTCCATATCATCGTTATACACACAATTAGATACTTAAATCAATCACTTAAACAATCCAAATCTAATAATACATTGGGGGAATTTCAATTGTTTTTAGATACATTTAATGTGGATGGAGTGGACGGCCCTCAGGCTTGGCTAAGGTGGCTGCTTCGGTTTGTAAATCGTTCTTGTCAAGAATGAAGGAAGCAGATCTCCACCACATTTATTGAAGCTTTAGGTGATAAATTTTGATTCGGTTAGTGAAAAATTTGAACGGTCGAAAGCGAATCCGTCGGCACGGCTTGGTAGATTCCGGTGATCTATTACCGACCAGTTGATTCTTCTACTTGGTACAAAAACAATACCAGTTCTAAAAATAAAAAGGAACTTGAGGCATGTACCCAAAGGGAAAAGGAAACCTTTGCAGACTTTGTAGCCAGGTGGAAAAGAAAGATAGCTCAGACATTGGACAAGCCTGATCTGGCTAAATTAGCCAGAATGTTCATAAAAAATCTCCAACTTATTTACCTGGAGCATATGCGATATCTCCCTGATGGTAATTTCAATGAAATAGTGGAAATAGTGATTCGTATCGCCGAAGATATACGCACTAGACATTTACAAGTCGGTACGCCTCCTAGCTTATTCCGCTACTCAAAAGGGAAAGCAGCTGTATCAGGGTCAGCTGTCCACATGGTAGGAAACATGCCTACTATGCCACCAACCAGTTTTCCTACCCAGAGTTACGGCACTGTACCATGAGCCTATGGAGCAAATAGATTAATCAATACAGTTGGTGGGAATAATGGTCCAAACTGAAATAGAAATTGTGGGAGAAGAAGCTAGAATAGAATCTGAATTTCGTTCTAAATGTCTCGTGAAGAATAGAGTATGTAACTTGGTTATTGATGGTGCTAGTTCGTTGAATTTTTCTAAACACCATCGTGTGTCGTATCCTCCTAAAGTTAATAAACGGGCTGCGTCCCTATTTGAGTTAGTTCATACTGATGTTTGGGGTCCTTGTAACGTACCTTCCAAATCAGGGTTTCGATATTTTGTTACTTTTGTGGATGATTATTCTAGAAGTACTTGGCTTTATTTAATGAAATCTAGAGATGAGTTGTTTCAGTTATTTTGCTCTTTTTGTGCTGAGATAAAAAACTCATTTCAATTGTTTGGTTCAGAATCTTCGTAGTGATGTTGCTAAGGAATACTTTTCTGGTATTTTCTCCTCTTATATGTCTCAAAATGGAATCATTCATCAGTCTTCATGTATTGTCACCCCACAACAGAATGGTGTTGCTGAACACAAGAATCGCCATCTCTTGGAAGTTGCTAGGGCATTGATGTTTGAGATGAATGTTCCTAAGTCCTTTTGGTCGATGTCGTTTCACATCGCTACCTTTCTTATCAATCGCCTTCCATCATCTGTTCTTAAAGGAGAAATACCATATTCGTTTCTTCGTCCATCGCAGATGTTGTTTCCCGCTTTCTCCTAAAGTGTTTGGCCGCACTTGTTTTGTTCAGATGTTCGCAACAAAGTTGGTAAGTTAGATCGAAGAGCTCTCAAGTGTGTCTTTCTTGGATACTCTCGAACTCAAAAAGGATATCGTTGTTATTCTCCAGATTTGGGTCGGTACTTAGTGTATGCTGATGTCACTTTCTTTGAGTCTAGCCCGTATTTTGGTCGATCATCTTCTTCTGAGTCTGAGTTTGTCTCTCCCGATGATTTTCTCACTTATACATTGGTTCGTTCCTATAATCCTGAGGTTGGTGTTGATACTGAGGCTACTTCTCGCCTTCCTATAACTTAAGTGTATACTCGACGCACACCTGTTTCAATCCAAGAACCAGTCGTTTCAGATTCTCCAACAGATTCACTCTCCCACGCCATCGATTTCGCCTCTTGATCTCCCTATAGCGCTCCGATCGCACGTCCTATCACCTCTTGTCTCGTATGCTCACTTGTCTGATTCTTCTCGTTCATTTATTGTCTCTCTTGATTCCGTTGTCACACCTAAAAATGTGTCTGAAGCTTTGTCTCATAGTGGTTGGAAGTCCGCTATGGAAGAGGATATGCAGGCTCTTGAGGCTAATGAGAGTTGGGACTTGGTAACACTTCCTAGCGGTAAGAAGGCTATTGGATGTAAATGGGTGTACGCACTTAAAATGAATCCTTATGGTACTATTGCTCGGTTAAAAGCTCGATTGGTTGCAAAGGGGTATGCACAAGTGTATGGTGTTGATTATACTGATACTTTTTCTCCTGTTGCAAAGCCCACTTATGTTCGTCTTTTGATATCGTTAGCTGCTTCTAATAACTGGGCCTTGTATCAGTTGGATGTCAAGAATGCATTCCTTCATGGTGATTTGCAGGAAGAGGTTTACATGGAGCAACCTCCGGGGTTTGTTGCTCAAGGGGACTATGTGAATAAAGTATGTCGGTTACGAAAATTGTTGTATGGGTTGAAACAGTCTCCGCGGGCTTGGTTTGGCAGATTCAATGTTGTCGTGCTAGAGTTTGGGTTACAGAGGAGTACGTGTGATAACACTGTGTTCTTTCGGCAGACTAGCAGTGGTTGTATTGTTTTGGTTGTTTATGTAGATGATATTGTGATCACAGGTAGTGATACACATGGTATTGAAGCACTCAAATCGTGTCTTCAAACAAAATTTCAGACCAAGGACCTGGGTACTCTAAAGTACTTTCTTGGGATTGAAGTGATACGGTCCAAGAAAGGGATCTTTTTGTGTCAAAGAAAATATATCCTTGATTTACTTGAGGAAGTTGGAATGCTTGGAGTGAAACCGTGTGACACTCCAATGGATCCTAATGTCAAACTTGTAACCGGAGAAGGGGAGATGTTTGAGGATCCAGAACGATACCGGACATTGGTTGGTAAGTTGAATTATCTTGTAGTAACTCGTCCAGATATTGCTTTTCCGGTGAGTGTAGTGAGTCGGTTCATGGCAGGATCACGAGATGATGGTAAGTCAACTACAGGATATTGTGTGTTTGTGGGCGGAAATCTTAATTGTATCTTGGAAAAGTAAGAAACAGAGTGTGGTGGCAAGATCAAGTGCACACTACAAGAAAACAGGGCAACTGAAACGGAAATTTGCAACCGAATTGAAATCAGTTTCAATATAAAAAGTACTCAATGGAAATTGACGTGCACAATTAATTTTGCAACTCATATTGCAATGAAAACTATTTTGTTGCATCATGTTTCTGGGGAAAAGTTGGAGGGAAGAATGCCGCCTAATTTTGCAATGGTTTTGAAACAGATGAACTTGCTTTCAATTTTCTGCTTCAATTTCGCTTGTATTTTGCAACCGAATTGAAATCGGCCAATATAAAAAAGTACTCAAGGGAAATTGATGTGCACAATTAATTTTGCAACTCATATTGCAATGGAAAACTATTTTGTTGCATCATGTTTCGGGAAAAGTTGGAGGGAAGAATGCCACCTAATTTTGCAATGGTTTTTGAAACAGATGAACTGCTTCAATTTTCTCTTCAATTTCAGCTTGTATTTTGCAACCGAATTGAAATCGCTTCAATATAAAAAGTACTCAAGGGAAATTGGCGTGCACAATTAATTTTGCAACTCATATTGCAATGGAAAACTATTTTGTTGCATCATGTTTCGGGGAAAAGTCGGAGGAAGAATGCCACCTAATTTTGCAATGGTTTTTGAAACAGATGAACTTCGTTTCAATTTTTCGCTCAATTTCGCTTGTATTTTGCAACCGAATTGAAATCGTTTCAATATAAAAAGTACTTAAGGCACTACAACAAAATGATATTATAGGACGCTAAAAAGTAATCCTATAAAGGTCGTAATAGGGCGTCTAACTATTAGGGTCCTATTATGGTACCACCTAATAGGACGCCTTACTCTTTGTGTCCTATTATCACAAGACTTAATAGTACGCCTTCCAATGGCATCCCATAAAAGGCCTAAAAGGACGCCTGTAGGGTCCTATTACCGTGATGCTTAATAGGACACATGACTCTAGTGGCCCTATTAGCACAAGGGCTAATAGGACACCTTTCAAGTAGGCATCTCAATAGGCCATTGGGACCTATTAGGGGTGTACCTAATAAGATGTCTTTCTATATGGTCTTATTATCATAATCCCTACTAGGACACATAATTTTGGGTCCTATCATCATAAAGGTTTATAGGACCCTTTTTAAGTAGCATCCCATTAAGTCATTGGGATAATATGACACTTTTAAGCAATGGCCCTATAAAAAGGCTAAAAGTACTAAATAAAAGAAAACTTAGTTTTGTCGACATTTTTTCTGACGCTTGAAATAACCGCATTCAATTCCCTACACTTCCATATATTTGTCGAAAATAAACGATAATTAACATATTTATCGGAAAATTGATGGCATTTTGTTTTAATGTCGAACTTTGCAATGCTTTACCAATTTAAAGTGTTGGGGAATTTTTGACATTTTGTCACAAGAATCGTAACTATTCGACACATCGTGCATATGTCGAGAAATATTCAACAATTCTTACAATTCGTTAGAAAAATGCCAACACATAATGAAGTGTCGTAAAATTTAATGTATTCTGGGTTATAATTGCTAGGCCTACTTCAAACAACTACAATGATTTCAGATTAAGGGTCCTCTCAAGTTAATCACCGCTAAGCCAACTTCTTAATTGAGTACTCATTGTAACCATTTCAATCATAATCACATATTCTTTTTATAAATCGGTCGGGCTTTAATGATTTACAAGAAAATTGAGATATCGCGACTCCATGTTCGGGATTTTTCCGAAGACCTCGTGAAAAGTGGCCTATTAAGGTATTTATTGTGTTATATTAAGGCATTTGTTGTGTTATATTATGAAATATCAAATAATCTTGTAGGAGCCATTTCATAAAAAAGGGGGAAAAGAGCCCAGTATATTGAGACACAAATAATGAGACACATAAATCAGTAATGCAATAAATTATTTAATTTGACACCTCCTTAATTAGCGCCTCATCAAATCAAAAATAGGCCACACCGACATCTCCTAGTCAAAATGTGTTGTAATAGGAATCGCTAAGGGTTTATTTATTACGCTTTGTGTATAAACATGATGTAGTTTTAGATTTAAAATATTAATCGACTATTTTCTTTTAAAACCCAAGTGTTATTTTGACTCATACTTAATGTAAAGAGTAAGTTTCATGTAAGACGGTCTTGAGGATCTTAATTGTAAGAAGGAACCCCACTCTTTTCACAACTCAACCTACTAATACACATGGGTCGGCTAAGAAAGATCCGTCTTACAAAAATATTCGTAAGACCGCCTTTATCGACGCAAAGGGAAATAACAACATGAATTCTTTTAACGGAAAATTCCTAACAAACAAGCCTATGACGACTTATGGTTTTCAAGCACAAAGTAAGAAAATAAGAAAACTCGATTTATTATCAAAACTTTTGAAATAAACGCTTAAGAGGGTATTTATATGTCCTAAACAAACCAAACCCTTAAAGGAAAAAATAAATAAAAATAGATGAAAAACCCGAAAAGTTCCAAGGTCCGTAGCAATGCTTAAATAGTGTTTTTGGGCTTAAAACAAACTTATCACGTGGTATACCATATGAGTCTTGTAGATCTCGTTGAGAGCTTCGATTTGATATGCGACGGCCCCGTAATTCATCCAGATGCGAAAGTTATGCTTCGTTAAATTTCTCAATGCCAACCGTTAAATAATTTCTACTAATACATAACGGAAATCAAAAACTATCACCGAACCAACTTTCTGAAATTACAATTGATCCCCCTGAACTTCGAAAGACTCACTCAAATACGTCTCGGCCACCTGTTCTACGTTAATTACTTAATTTAAGTTTTCACCTAATGTACAAAAAAAGAAGAAGATAAAATATGGAAAGGACTAAAATTGAAAGGTTAATTAATTTTAAGAAGGGGGTTTTATTTTTACACACATTTTTAGCCTTCCCGCTAGAAAAATTTCATTAGCGCGTTTCTATTTCACAATCTATGCCGCTATGATTCAACCTCTCCCTACTCACGCCTCCATTTCGCCTCTCTCCCTACTCACGCAGCCTCCTCCACTAAGCCTATACGTCCCCAAAATTTTGAATTGAAGATTACGGAGAAATTCACGTTAGCTCGTTAAAAGGTATGCCCCTTTAAAAATTCTCTCATCCTCAATTATCCGCTCTATGTTTTTTGTTAGACAATTGCTCAATTGTGAATGATATATATGTGAAACCATATATGCCTTAGTTATTTTGATGGACGAACAAGTAGTATTTTGGTGATGTCTCCATACATCTGCCATGGCGTAATCCAAGTAGAATTCATTCTAGTATGAAAGTCAATCTAATTTCATTTTAATTTTGGGTTTGGGTGAAAGAAGGAAATCGTTATTTTTGCACACTAATTGTTTGATTACATTGATCTTAAGAGTAGTTTTGTTTGATTGATGCATTAGGGTACCAAGTAAGTCACACATTCAATACTTTGGAAGGAGTAAACATTTTGGAAAGCTTCATAGGCCAAGCCGTGGACTTGTTTCTTGCATATAAGGTTATCCCTTCTTTCATTGTGCTTTAGAAATTGATAGAGATGGTCGATTGTCCGATCTTTTTTTTGTTAGTTGGATTTCTACTTTATAGATTGTTGGTTCAAGCCTCCGCTTTGATCTTTCTCGCCCATGTTTGTTCGAAACCTACTCGATAGTCCAAGTATAGAACTATTGCAAATACCCAAATATTTCACAAGTCCGAGGACTGATATTGGCATTGTGCGTAACTTGTGTTAGGGGTCGAGGTGGAGAACGCTTATGAGAATTTCTTTTGATTGGTCGTGTCAACAAGAGAAACAAACTTCCTTTGTTTTGTTTCCGTGTGTCATGAAAATGGAAAACCAAACTAAAGTCGCCGGACACCAACCGACTTTGATAACCGCACTATATTCTAGTGTTCACTTGCAATGGTATAATACGAGTGCAGACATTAGAAAACGATAGAAGATGATCTTACCTAAGCAATAGAAGATGATGACTAATAAGAAAATGGACAAAACTAGCTTAAAACAATCCCCATTAGTCCGATGAG
>JABEVN020001518.1:0-24530 GCA_013146195.2 Codonopsis lanceolata
GACTGAGATTGAAGGGGATACCCTAATGCTCAAGGTATCGCTGTGGTTTCAAGTCGAGATCGCGAGTAGTCCCGATAGTGATCGCATGACCGATGATTGGTTAATCGTTAGCTCGCTTACGCCTTGACCCAAAGTGATTTGAGGTTTTCTAGCTAATAACTATTTGCTAGCCAAGGACTATTAAGTTATTGTCTTGTACCGTTATTCGACTAATGCATTAATAGAGTATTAGCATTTTGTAAAAGGATTTATCCATCATTAGTGAATCGTTAAGGGTATGAATGTTCCATACATGGTATACTTGCATGGTAGACTAAAATACTATGTATATGATATTGATTTCCATGCCTAAGTGTAATTATATTATATGTGCATGAGACCTTCATAAAGGATGCTCTTATGTGATTTGTAACTCCTCCCGCATCCTAAACGACTAAGCTTTGAAGTCACTTCGAGGGCCCCGACTTGATTATCAAGAGGTATTCGTCGTAGAACTAGAATGGTATAATATGATATAGGAATTGATCGAACCCATGACCAACCGGAATGAAATTGAAAGTGACATCTTGTTTTACTTGTGCAAATATGTAACGTGTATATTGAAATCATGCTATGAATAAATTGAGCCTCGTGTCATGATCAAATGAATTGCTGGTATTGAATGCCTTCTTTGAAAGGCTTAATATGTGGTCCATGATGATTGACTACTTGATTTTATTGTTAGACGCTAGATCCTATAGATGCGTGTTGTGACTCGAATAATTTAGTTAGTCCTGAAAACTTTTTGTGGAAGTTGTTAGCTTGGTGCAACTATTGCACGTGCATTCAGCCACCTCGTTTAGTTGATAAAGAAGAATTTTCACCTCTGTCCACGCTTGTTGGAACCTAGTAAACCTCATAATGTCCTTGAACCCCGTCAAGAGTCAAGATGACTGACTTTGAAATCATGGAGATGATATTTAAGCATTTCTCCCTGCCGCCTCCTGCATTCGCTTTCTCCATGACCCGTATTTTTGTATACAACTTCTACCTTTATTGAGCTCGTTAGTAACTATTCGATCTCACACCACTGTTTTTGCAAATGCTTGTCCTCTTCTTGCCTTGTCCTTGTAGCACGACTTTGGACTACACATTGCTTCCGACCAGAGAATTAGAGTTTTGCGTTGAACTATTGCCAGGGACCTCGCTTATATCTAGAACACCTCCATGTATCAACTCCAGCGGAGTTGTGAGAATTGAAAGAGTAGTTGCAAGAACTTCAAGATAGAGAGTTCATTTAACTAAGTGTGTCCATCAGCACCCCGGTATTGTTTGTGAAAGAATTGTGGTAGTTTACGACTTTGTATAGACTATCGACAGCTTTTGAACCGTAATACTATCAAGAATATGTATCCCTTGCCACGCATTGATGATCTCTTTGATCCACTTGGGTTCTTTGTTTATTCCAAGTTGACATGAGAGCGGCTATCACCGTTGAGGGTTGTTTTGAGGATGTCCCTAAGACAAATTTATCGCCAGCGTACCACTATGAGTTGTTGTGATGCCGTTTGGGTTGTCCAACGCACCTCGGCAGCTTTGATGGACTCCGATGAATAGGGTTTTTCATGAATATCTTGATAGCTTTCAGGTTGTGTTTATTGATGATATCCCTGTACTCCAAGTCACGAGAGGAGTTGACTACGGCCCTATCTTAGCATTGCTAGTGTTTCTGAGAACCTTGTGATTTTTATCGATGCCTCGTTAGAAGGTTCGTGTTGCGGCTTGTGCCATGGATTCTCTTTGCCATTAGTCGAATTTGCTTATTATGTACCAGCCTAGTATTGAAGTGACGCCATATGAGGCTTATTAGAGATAGATGGCTTACAGCCCAGAGTAGACAGAAGAGCTACGCGGACAATCGGAAACGCGACTTAGAAATTCAGGTTGGCGACTCGGTATTCTTGAAGGTATCGCCTCGCCGCGGAACTAAGCGATTGGGAAGAAATGTAAATTTCCACCTAGATTCATTGGACCATTCGAGATCCTAGAAAGGATTGGAGCTTTGTCGTATCGGGTTAGCATTGCCGCCTTCGTCAAGTATCGAATGTTCACGATGTATTCCATGTCTCGATGCTACGCAAGTATTTGATAGAGGAATCGCATGTCCTTGTTTACGATTATGAGATTTCATTCGAACCCGATCCTTCTTATGATGAAAGACCAAGTGAGGATTCTTGTTCCTAAGGAGAAAATATTGAGAACAAAGCGAATTCGTTAGTGAAAGTCTTGTGGAAGAATCATGATATTGAGGAAGCCACGTGGGAGACCGAGCTTGATATGCGAGAGAAATACCCCCTTTCCTATTCGACGACTCCGGTAAGAATTTAGGGACTAAATTCCTTTAAGTGGGGGAGGATGTGAGAACCCAAACCCATTACTTGTTTATTGCCTTAATAACATGCTTGTATTATACCTTAACATATTAGACGCTTGTTTCATGCCAACATTGTATTTCTTTTGTCCCGCCATGTTCACACCGAATATTATAGCGTGCCTAGTCGCTGATCTCCTTCTATGCTTAGATACCTTCCCGTTATGCCTCGAGTGTTGCCTTAGCTTGATTTACACTCAACCGAGACTTGTTAGGGTTCTATTGTCGTTCCATAGGTGACTTAGAACACTCGCCTTGATCATAGTAAGCTTGTTGGGAAGTTTAGAAACCTTCTTGCCTTGTTTTGGCCTTAGCGATTTCCCTCCCGCTTTTGCTCGTATTTCGACGTGCGAATTGTCCTTGAGTTCCCGGACTTGTATTCAAGTCATAACCATGATTAAACAATCCTTTTCATGCCCAAGTTATCCTAGTTCTATTAACGCTTGATCCGGTTTGATTGCCAACCAATCGTCGCTTGATTCGAGCCTTGTCCTACCTTGTTCCGGTGATGTTCGGGTGTGTTTCGACATGTTTTGAGTGGTGTTAGACCCTAGAATGGTTGCCCACAAGTTTAGGGACCATTTAGGACATGTTTAAGTCAAGTTTTGGAGCCCCTGTAGTTCAGCGCCCGCATGGATCGAGTGAGGCGCGCCGCACTCCGAGAGCAATTGAAAATCGGGGAAGCCCCAAGATTCCGAGGCGTCGCATGGCCATGACCGAGGCGCCCGCCTCACCTTTCTTCCAGCTACGGAAATTTTCTCCCTTTCTCGCCTTGTCCGACCTTTAACCCTTAAACCCCTTCCTAATTGGCCCTAATCCAACCTATTAAACCCTAATTAAGCTAGATTAGTCCTAACCTCAAACAATCTCCTTTGGACATGTGGATTCCACCACTCTTCTCCCCTTGACATGTGGATTTCCACCAAATCCATGCAAGGTATAAAAGCTCCACCCCTTTGCTAATCAAACTTAAGCTCATTTCAGATTTCTCTTCTCTCTCTTGCCATATTAGTGTGTGTAGAGAAAAGGTGAGACTAGTGTGTGTCTCCTCCATGGATTGAGCTCCCGACCTCCGTTTGCCAAACCGAGACCACCGGAGTGAAGCTACCGACGAGGAGATCGTTTCCATCCGGTTACTTTGTACTCCAACCTTCCTTTTCCTTGGTGAAGGTAAGCTATCGATTCCCCTTAGGATACATGCTAGAATTGCCATGTTTTTCCCCCTTTTTTATCGATCTCCATGCTTCTTCCATGTCCAAACTATGATTGTGGATGATTTGATCTCTTGGGATTTTGATTAATGTCCATCTTGTTGATTGAGACATATGCTTAGAATTAACTATGTTATATGCTTCCTTAGGAACAATTAATGTTCTTGAAATTTATAGATTTTGATAACTCTTGGAAACTATGATTTCTAGGGTTCCATATACCATGAATTGTCTATCTTGTTGATTGAGATCTATGCCTAGAATTAAAAGAGTTCTATGTCCCCTTAGGAACAACTATTGTTCTTGGACCAATAACTTTGATAACTCTTGGAGATAATGACTTCTGTTTCACATGCTACAACCCGTCCATCCTATTGAGTGAGTCCTACGCCGAATTGAATATGTTCTATGCCTCTTAAGAATAACAAATGTTCTTGGACTTACGACTTTTGATAACTCTTGGGAATTATGATTCTAGGTTTCCTATGCCTTGTATTGATCATCCTATTGGATTGGGTCCTAGGCCTAGTATAAATTGTGATCTATGTTCCCTCATGAAAATAATGTTCTTGGACCCTTGCACTTTAATAACCTTGAAAGAATGATTCTAAGGCCCTTGAATTGAATTATCGATAATTTTAATTACTACTTAAATGGATTAATGACCTAGCCGATCATCTACGAGAACTTAGAAAAGGATTTTGGATGCATCTAGCATCTTAACTCCCTTGGATGAATTGGTAGAGACGACTCAATGAGTCAAACTTAGGTGAGCCATTGAACAATACCGGCTCAATGATCAATCCCTCACGACGCCCTAAACACGCTCCTCTAAGAATGATGATTCTAGACTGTTGAAACTTGAATTGATTACCGGCTTGATTCTTGATGTCATAAAATAGAATGTCTATTTGACATATTGAGTTCGCCTTGTCGAACTCCTTCCCCGCTTGATTATTGATGAAAATTCTTAACTACGGTTGTTTAATAGATTAATGACCTAGCCGATCATATACGAGAACTTAGAAAAGGTTCATGATGCATTTAGCGCCTTATCTATCTTGGATGAATTGTTATAGATGACTCAATGGAGTCAAGCTTAGCGAGCCATTGAACAATACCGGCTCACCGACCCATCCCTTCGACGCTCTAAACGCTTCCTAAAGAATAATAATTCTAGACTCTTGAACTTGAACCGATTACCTTGCTTGATCTTGAATGTCATATTATAGCATGACTAATTGACATGTGAGTTACTCTTGACGAACTCAATCCGCTTGGTTATTGATGAGAATAATTTATTTTGTCTTGAACGAGATCGCTCTTGTCGACCTCGCTCTATACTTGAGAATTTTTGTTAAGTAAACATTACTTGGCATTTGCATGAGTCCACTGGCATACCTGCCTTTGTTCACACACGCCTCCACCTGTGGCCACAAGGGAAGTAGCTCCCTGTTGTAATCATTAAGAGCACCATTGACTATCCCTGCATCTCCTGAAGATCGATGTACTTACACACATTCGATACCCGCACATTTCCGATAACGCTTGATGCAGAACTACGTAGCGGCCCCGGCTCTCGATATATCCCCGATCCTATGTGATTTAATTACAAGCACCTATATGAAACAATGTGCATCTTGAATACATGACCTCTATGATATCTTGTCCTGAATATGAAATCTTGCCTGAAAATGATATCTTGCCTTGAATGATGCATACTGCCATGACATGCATGATTGATAGCTTACAAGTCTTTATGACTTACCCTTTCCCTTTACTTTTAGATCCTAGCAAGACGTGTCCTCGCCGATGACTCGCGGTGTTCATGCTTTGTGCCCTTTTGTGCGCCGATGTTATTTGAAGAGGTGGTTTAGATGCCCTCTTTCCTTGTTTTATATTTTTGTAAGGACGACGGGTTAAGCAAGTCAACTAGACTATGCTTGGGTATTTGTGTAGAACTTGCTTGTAAATCTTAATCGCTAGTAGTTTAATACTTGTAGTACTTGTAACCCTTTTGTGCCTAAGATTGTGTGCCGAGCTTTGGTTAACTTGTTAGTATTCCTCCATGTATTAGTCTTCCGCCGAGCATGCTATTAGCTCCTTATTAATTCTTGTCTTTGAACTATTAGCTTGGGTTCCGCATGTAGTGTCGCCGAAGACTTGGTTATTTTGTTTAACTGCTTATCGTTTAAAAGTTTTAAAAATATCCGCCGCTTGGTGCCGAGGCGTGCTACGACTCCAATGTTATACACGTCGTTTTTATAAATTAAGTCCTTGCTTGTTTAATTGCCTACTTGTTTCCTCCTTATTTGGCGGCCGACCCTCGGTCCCATCTCGGGCCGGGCAGGTCGTCACAGCTATAACATGCCGGAGGAACAAATCAACTTAAAGGATAAGAGATTAAACACCGACAACTAAACCAAAATCTCACAACTATACTTGACGGAGATAGAAACGACCATAACACAATACTAGAATACGCGAGCTAAAACCTTGTTCTGAAGATGATTAATAACTAAATAATTACAATAGCTCGACCAAACAAGTCGGCTCCCAAAAATAAACGACAATAAAATACTAACATAACTACCCAAGTAAATTTTACATAACTTTACATCCGTATCTCACAAGATAATAAATACACACATAATAACAACTCCAAGCTATCGCCCTGAAGGCCACCGTTATCAAACACGCACCGTAGCAAAGAACGCCATAAAGCAAACACACGAGGAAATGAGTCAAAACTAATAATGACCCAAGAAGTTACTAAATGCAATTGTATGGCATAGCATGACGTGGCATGGCATAATGCACAAACATGTATAAAATTTTGGCATCTTAATAGCATACCAATAATAAACTTGTATTAAGTCATCAAGTAACATAAACTTCATAAACCACATAGCACGTTATCTTTCATATAAGTGCTCATAGTAAGCCACATAAGGGATAGAGAAGATACCCAAATAGCGCCGTTGTGTTGCTCCCCGCAATACACAATGTTATATCAGATCGTGCCACATCGATGCTCGCGGATTACATCAACTTTTACCGAGAACCTACTCGATTTAGCTAGCATCCAATGACGCACGTATTGTTACGCAGTGGCTACTTCCCATTGCGCCAACAATGGAGGGGTGTGTGAGGTCCCAGGTACGGCGATCCATAGCGAATACGAATCTTACGATTCGTATAGGCGATGTATCGCCCTACCCCGACGTATAAAACCAATCCAAATAATGCCACTGGACTTTATGCAATGCACAGTAGATATTTACCGCATGCTCAAACAAGAATCAAGACCGACCATAGCGGGCTTATCAAATCAAGTATGACATAAAGCTCTACACACCAATTTAACAATGCACATATTTGCACATACTTAACAAATCCAACCAACTTATAAGTTTAGTCAAAGATCCACATAATGAGGTACTCTTAATCCTCAAGTCATCACCCAATCAAAAGTAGCATATAAGCTCAAGAAATCACAACATGAGGTCTACCATAATCCTCTACTCGAGATTTAACCAAAGACTATTATTTAGTCTATGAACAACCATTAATCAAGACTTAGTATTTAGTCTATTCATAAAAGCATAACAAACTCAACCATAGTCCTAACTGTCGTATATAATTGACATCCTCAAACCAATCTCAAGGGTACCTAAACCAAGCCGTAGTCATATCCTCGCAAGTGCTTTCATGTGCACGCGACCAAATTCCCTAAAAGAGAACTCATTAAAATAATCATTTCTTAAGGATATACATGATCATAGGTTGGTCTCTAATGCTCCGTGCTCTAACGAGCACACTCTAAATAAATCCCCAATAAGCCTCTATATCGTGGGTGTCACAAATGGTACACAATTCAAGATGCTCGGGTACTCACAATCAAAACCAACCCAACCCGAACATCGTAGGATTTCAACCTAAGGCTCATTAACATCTTATTGAACCTATAATGACTCCATTGAGTCTTAATATCGCATTTCATTAAATACATATTTCATAAATCCCAAAATTAACACATCATTCAAGTTTATAGAAATTATTCCAAAAATAATCCGGGCTTGTTTCTCAAGCCTAAAAATCCAAGAACTCATCTACCTCAACATTAATACCCACTTTAATTAAAAACAATTTATCCAATAATTCGGGCTTGATCTTCAAGCCCTAAAATTTACAACAAAACCCAACATAAATCATTACCCATTTCATAAATCACTTAATTTCAATTAAATGATCCTACTCATGATATCTAGTGAGTTCACACATTTAAAGCCCTAATCATAGGCATATTTCCACAAAAAACCCAATTAACATATGGACATGATTTCTAGCATGCTCATAATCCTAGAAACACAATATGAGGAGTAATCATATACTTCAACAATCATAGAAGCAATTCTACAAATGCTCTTAACAAGTTCATACTTCCAAAAACCCCCAAAATGGGCATACAAAGCATATCAAGTGTTCATTGCCCACAAATAGCACATAGGTTGTTTTCCTTAGGGCCAATGAACCAAAATAAAAAAGAAGGTAACTTACCTAGCTTGAGTGAAAACTCAAGAGAATCAAAATCCGAACGGTGAACTTGTTCTACTCGTCGAGGGCTTCAAGATTCCGAAGTTTGAAGGCAATCGGACGGTTGGATCGTCTTGGATCGAAGGAAGAATGAAGCTAGGGCTCAAAAATCTCCAAGCCCCTCTCTCTCTCTCTAATACGTATGGAAGAAGAGAAGAAATGAAAGGATTTTCTGAAAATTGTAAAGGGTTTGAGCTTTTATACCTCCACAAACCAAGAGGACAAAATAGGGAATTCCTTGGTACAATTAGTAGAGATTAGGATTAATCAATCACTAATCTAACCTTAATTAACTTCCAACTAATGTTAGTACATGTTTAGGGCTAAGTATGGGAGGTTAGGAAGGTTTTAGAGGGGGTTTAATGAGGGTAGGATAGGTATTTTTCGTTCGAAATCGAAACAGGGCAAGACAGGATCGGGGCACCTTGCGGTCGCAAGGTCCCCTGTAGCTTGCGACCGCAAGCTCTCCAGCCTCTCTAGGTGACTTCTGCTGTTAACCTTGCGGGGGCAAGGCCATTCCACCTTGCGAGGACAAGCCCGGCAGACCCGAAATGGCTCAAAATTGAACCTAAAAGACCCCCAAACACATAACCAAACCTAACAAGGTTCAAACCTCATCCAAAGTAGGTCTAGAACTCCCTTATAACACTCACAAATAACCCCCGAAACAACTCGCGAAACAACTCGGAGCGAAACCGGGAAGAGGTGCAACAACGTGCAACCAGAACGACGAATGAACTAGCAATTGAACGTGCAATGAAGGGAGACTTTAAGGCAAGTCTAAGGGCTAATAAAGAAGCTTGAATACTTCTAGAAAGTTGAATAACAACTAGGGAAATAAGAATTCCAAAGGAGAGACGATTACACGACTCAATCCCCGAACTACGCGATAGAGACGAACGCTATCTCCAAAGCTTCCAAATCATCGATAGACTTAAGGAACACCTCCAACTTGAAGTCTAATACATCTAAACATGTTAATAAGCCATCATATAAAGGTCTAGGACCAAACCGAGGTCACGAACACAAAACGCAAGCAAACCCTCAATCGCGTCGCATTCCGACTATCGTCGAGTCACGACTTGTGACTTTAGCAAGTCAACAACTAAATGGCATCTCTTAATAGTGTTTTGGTCTTAATGTGGTCTCTCATATGCATCTAGACCATCTCGCAAACCAATCATACAGTCAACAAAGGAAGAAGTGCAAGTATAGCACGCAAACCGAGCTAACGAATGAGCGGGGTGTTACACTCTCTCCACCTTAAAAAGAATTCGTCCCGAATTCTAAATCATGATACAACCAACGTTAGGTCCGAACTTAACCACAATACACACGAGGGTCAAACTCTAATAATCCAAATTTCAACATGAAGAACACATTCAATGATATTTCAACGTCCAATCTACCGAAACTATTTGTTTTAGGGCTCAACACGAAATTCAAACATAAGAGATTCTAAGTTAAAAGAAATAATAATTGCCTACGGAGCAATTCGCAAACAAATCAAAGATAGTCAAATTGGCATTTCAAACCATGTAAATCATACTCACGATTTTCCTATCGCGGGTAAGAACACATAAGAGCACATTAATGAATTGTTTTGAAAATTCATTCCATTTCTATCCATTCCATTTGGTAACGGGTATAGTCAATTTCTAACTTAATTCTTACCAATCCTAGTCCAACGACGAATACTTTTTGCTCACCAATTCAGGGTACCTACTGAATTAGCTTCAAAAGTTTCCGTCGTAAGGATGCGAAGGTTCATGAATAAAAAGTTTTAAGCATCCTTCAAACAGTCTCCTATGCTAATGAAATGAATGAACAAGAGATAATAATTATGAGATGAGAATTTAACATACTACAATGTAAATGCATCAAGTTGGTGTTTCCTACAACTAATGCACATAATTGAATAAAATCAAACCAAGTAACAAGGTCTATTACCTTGGCAAACGACAATCATATCTACCACAAAACTCGTGTACCTAGTACACTCAACCAAGATAACTCACTAGGAATCACAAGGAATCGACACGTCTACCGATACTCGTAACAACTATACTCCGCAAAACTATCCTTTCTTAAGCTCTAGACCAAGTCTACAACCAATGCATACACTAAGCATCCTAACACAACGTTAACGTCTCAATACTCGCGGCGAGGCGTCATACACTCCCGTGCAACCGTGATTGTCTTCTAAATCGCAACCTTCAACCTTCTCACAAGTCGAGTGTATATCCTACTCGCATAGTAACCACTAACAATAAGATAATATTATATTATTCATTACATAAAACATATCTTTATAGAATATACAAACGTCATACCAGACCGATAAGTATCAACATACAATTCATGTTTCATATATATTCATACTATGGCCTTTGTATATAACCACACAAAACCACAACTCTATATATAACATAGTCTTATACATATATAGACCAAACAATAATCCATACACCACGTGCAATTACCTACCGGCAATTCACAAAACAACCATATCATATATCGATCTCACATTGGGGTATTATTCCCGATCGAGCAAATAACCAATATTACACAATACACCATATAATGTATGCATGAATGCACATGAGCTACTGATTAAAGCGCGTACTCATAATAACGATAATAGTAGCATCGGTATAATATATATACGAGAGTATACCTTCCTATCTCGGATAGGTCTCAAAACTTCGCAATGGCCAACCGCCACACGCACCACGACCTCAAACTCTAGGTCGTCCACCACTATCTCTCTTGGAGCCACTGGATTGTTGACTAGTACTCCTGCATCGACTAACTCTCCTCCTCGGGCAATCTTCTGAACATGATCGCCGCCACAAACAAAGCATTTTCCTGTTGTACCCCAGCACCTATCCTCGGTGTGTCCTGTCCTCTTACAAAAGTTACATGTCAACTCGTCACCTCGCCGTCTCCGAGTAGAAGTAGTAACACCACTCCGGCCACCCGAACGCACCTTTCCTTGACTAACTGTCTAAGGTGCTACCTGCCCTCTATTACCATCATTGCCTCTAATAGTACTCGAGGTTCTCTTTTGAGCATACTCCTCGATGTCCAACTCCATCGCATACGCACGATCCACGCCCTTGGAAATCAGTAGTCGTAATGGGATAAAACGCTACGATATTTCGTCCTCGTGCCTTTCACGAACCGCTCGGTCTTCCTAATCTCATCCGCACCAAGTAACTACAATGAATGGGCCAACTCTATAAACTTTGTTGAATACTGAGCCACGGCCATATCTCCTTGTTCTAACGCTAGGAATTCCATCTCTCTTCTTTCTCGAATTAATGTCGGAATAAACCGTATCATAAACTCCGTGACAAAGTTCTCCCACACTCGAGGCACTCCATGCTGTCTCCAGTGATCTCGTAATTCAAGCCACCATTGCTCAGCCACACCATCCAATCTAAACACCGCTAAGGTCACCATCTCTTCTGATGTACAACCTAAAACTGCAAAGATCTTCTCCATGCTTCCTAGCCAACGCTCCGCCTTAGCAGCATCTGGCTCTCCATCAAATCTTTCCGGTTTCAACTTCAAAAATTTCTCAAGAACGGTGAAATTGCTTTCCAATCCAATCATCGGTTGAGAGTCCACACGCCCATTAGTTCTTCTCTTCTCTTTCGTCACCACGAAATGTACTCGAACAAGGTATAATAGAACTAGCTCCACGCCAAGTTCCTGACATAATACGCCTACAAAGAACACTCAGCGTTAATAACTCAACAATAAACCCAACCCAAACTAGGCCAAGGAACCTATCCTGGCGAAATAGCTAACCTATAGCTCTGATACCAAGTGTAACAGCCCGACCCGGACTCCAATGCGAAATCCCAAGGTCGTGCCGTCAAGACAAGCTAAAAGACGGACAAGCACCTGCTAAGCATAATGGTACTAGTCAAAAGATGAGCCATCAAACTCTAATAGGAAGGTAAAGCCATAACAGCAATACGGAACAACCAAAAACTAAAATCTGCGGAAGCAAATCATAAGTGGAACCCAAGCCTTCAATCCTAAACAAAGGAACACAAGGCTGAGAGATGACTATCTCTCGACCAATCTACGACTCGCGTGACGCAACATTGCGCACGGGCAACAAACCATCGGCAAACCTAAGGCCGGCGAATCAACAGAATACCAACCTGATAAACAACTACTCAACGGCTATAACATGCCGGAGGAACAAATCAACTTAAAGGATAAGAGATTAAACACCGACAAACCAAAAATCTCACAACTATACTTGATGGAGATAGAAACGACCATAACACAATACTAGAATACGCGAGCTAAAACCTTGCTCGGAAAGACGACAGAATAACTTCTAAATAATTACAATAGCTCGACCAAACAAGTCGGCTCCCAAAAATAAACGACAATAAAATACTAACATAACTACCCAAGTAAATTTTACATAACTTTACATCCGTATCTCACAAGATAATAAATACAATAATAATAATAACAACTCCAAGCTATCGCCCGGAAGGCCACCTGTTATCAAACACGCACCGGTAGCAGCAACGCGTACTAACGAGCTTACTGCAAAACTAAGGAAAACAAACACACGAAATGAGTCATAATGACCCAGTAAGTTACTAAATGCAATTGTATGGCATAACATGACGTGGCATGGCATAATGCACAAACATGTATAAAATTTTGGCATCTTAATAGCATACCAATAATAAACTTGTATTAAGTCATCAAGTAACATAAACTTCATAAACCACATAGCACGTTATCTTTCATATAAGTGCTCATAGTAAGCCACATAAGGGATAGAGAAGATACCCAAATAGTGCCGTTGTGTTGCTCCTGCAATACACAATGTTATACTGTATCGTGCCACATCGATGCTCTGTGATTACATCGACTTTTACCGAGAACCTACTCGATTTAGCTAGCAGCCAATGACGCGTATTGTTACGCAGTGGGCTACTTCCCATCAAGGCCAACAATGGAGGGGTGTGAGGTCAGGTACGGCGATCCATAGCGAATACGAATCTTACGATTCGTATAGGCGATGTATCGTCCTACCCTGACATATAAAACCAATCCAAATAATGTCAGCTGGACTTTTATGCAATGCACAAGTAGATATTTACTCGCATGCTCAAACAAGAATCAAGACCGACCATAGCGGGCTTATCAAATCAAGTAGGACATAAAGCTCTACACACCAATTTAACAATGCACATATTTGCACATACTTAACAAATCCAACCAACTTATAAGTTTAGTCAAAGATCCACATAATGAGGTACTCTTAATCCTCAAGTCATCACCCAATCAAAAGTAGCATATAAGCTCAAGAAATCACAACATGAGGTCTATCATAATCCTCTACTCGAGATTTAACCAAAGACTATTATTTAGTCTGTAATACCCCGGATTCTTGCATGTGTATTGTGTGCTTGTCTTCATGCTTTCTTGTTGATTATGAGCATGTTTACTTAGTCTATATATATGATTTAGAAGCATTCTTAAATCATTCTTGAAGCTCTTAACATGTTTAGAATCATGTAAGCTTGCTTATTGAATCGCCGGTTCGATTGCTTTGTTTTGGCCTTAGCGATTTCCCTCGTTGCCCGTATTGCTTGTGTTTCGACGTGCGAAATGTTCGTTGAGTTCTTGGACTTGTATTCAAGTCATAACCAGGTTTAAACAATCCTTGTTCATGTCCAAGTTATCCTAGTTTGATTGGTGCTTGATTGGTGTTTGATTCGTTAGCCATTCGTCGCTTGATTCGAGTCTTGTTTTACCTTGTCCCGGATGTTGTTCGGGTGTGTTTCCGACTTGTTTTGAGTTGGGTTAGACCTTAGAATGGTTGCCCATGAGTTTGGGATCATTTAGGGCATGTTTAGACCAAGTTCAAGGGCTTGCCGAGGCGGCCGCATCGAAAATTGTGCACCAGCCCGCCTCAAGTTCTGAGAGCATTTCAATTTCAGCTCCAGACTCTGCATCCCAGGCGCCCGCCTGGCTAGTAGTGAGGCGCCCGCCTCAACTCATCGGGGCCGCCACGTGATTTTTCCCCTCGCTCGTGGTACGAACTTTGGCACTTAAACCCCATTCCAAACCTCTTCTAAAACCTTCCTAACACCCCTTGCTTATGTCCTAACATTATTTAACATGTTTTAAGAGTGGATTAATCAACCATTAGTGAGCATTATCAAGCCAAAATCAGATATTCTTGTACCACATGAGAGTGACACTTGTCCCACTCAGTTTTTCAGCAAATATAAGCCACAACCAGATTGGTTGACCTTCATTCTTCACCTTCACTCTTCAAGAACGAAATTCTTCTTCTCCCAAGTTCTTCCATGGCTCCTTGAAGGTATTCTCTTGGTCCTCCATCATCCTTTCATCCATTGCTCAAGCCTCCTTCTTCAAAAGTGTAGAGCTTGAAGAGTTGAGCATTCTCAACCGATTGGTTTGTGCTCTTTCCATCTTCTTCCTTGGTTAAAGGTAAGCTCTTGATTCCCCTTAGGATGTATGTTAGACTTGCCACGTCCCCCTCTTCTCATGTTTCCCATGCTTCTACCTTGTCCATGCCATACTTGATGATGAGTTGAGTTTGTAAGGATTTTGAATGATATATTCATCTTGTTGTTTTGGTCCTATGCCTAGAATTAAATATGTTCTATGCCTCCTTAGGAACAACTATTGTTCTTGGACTAATGACTTTTGATAACTCTATGAGATTATGAATTCTAGGGTTTCACATGCTATGAATTGTTCATCCTATTGATTTGGTCCTATGCTTAGAAGCAAATGTGTTCTATGTCTTTCTAGGATTAACTAATGTTCTTGGACCTTTGTATTTTGATAACTTTTGAAATAATGATTCTAAAGTTCCCATGAAATATTGAATTAATGATAATTCTTGACTATGGTTGTTAAGTGGATTAATGGCCTAGTCTACTCGATTCGAGAACTTAGAAAAGGGTTTATGATGCATTTAGCATTTAAACTCTATTGGATGAATTTTTAGAGACGACTCAACGGAGTCAAACTTAGTGAGCCATTGAACAATATCGGCTCAATGATCAATCCCTACGACGTTCTAAACACGTTTCTCTAAGAATGATAATTCTAGACTATTGAATTGGATTGATTACCATGCTTGATTCTTGATGTCATGTAATAGAATACCTATTTGACATGTTGAGTTCGCTCTTGTCGAACTCAATCCTGCTTGATTATTGATGAGAATATTTACTTGTCATGAACGAGATCGCTCTTGTCGACCTCGTTCCCTACTTGAAATTTGTTAAGTAGACACTACTTGACATTTGCATGAGTCGGTGGCATCACGTCGTCCTTGTTCACACGCCTCCACTGTGGCCAGGTGGGAAGTAGCTCCCTTGCTGTAATCAATACGAGCATCATTGGTGTCTATCCGGGCATTCCCTCGGAAGGTCGATGTACTTACACACATCCGACACATGCACACCGGATAACGCTTGTATGCAGGAACTACGTAGCGGCCCGGCTCTCCATATATCCTTATCCTATGTGATTTAATTTCGAGCACCTATGTGAAACAATGTGCATCTTGGATATATGATCTCTATGCTTATGTGACTATATCTTGCCTTGTATGTTGCATATTGCCATGACATGCATGATTGATAGCTTACAAGTCTTTATGACTTACCCATTCCCCTTTACTGCTTTAGATCCTAGCAAGACAGGTCCTTCCCGTTGAGGCTTGCGGTGTTCGTGCCTTGATCCTCCTTTTGTCCGCCGTTGCAGTTTGAAGAGGTGGTTTAGATGTCCTCTTCCTTTCTTTCGTTATTTTGCAAGGACGATGGGTTAAAGCATGTCAAATAGACTATGCTTGGGAATTTGTATAGAACTTGATCTTGTTACTTCTATTAGCTACTTGTAGTTTAACTCTTGTAGTACTTGTAACCCCTTTATGTCGGCATTGTGTAAGCCGAGCTTTGGTTATCATGTATAATAGTTCACTACGTCTAAGTCTTCCGTTGAGCATACTATTAGCTCTTATCTAATTCTTGTCCATAAACTGTTAGCTTGGGTTCCGGCATGTTGTGTCGCCGATGACTTGGTTTAATTGTTTAACTGTTTTATCAGGTTTTAAAAGTTTTAAAAATACCGGCCCTTTAGGGCCGAGGCGTGCTACGTCTCTAATGTTGCGTCACGTCGTTTTCTTAAAATGAGTCCTTGCATGTTAATTGTCCACTTGTTTCCCCCCTATTTGGGCGGTCCAACCCTTGGTTCCACCTCGGGCCCGGGTCAGGTCGCCACAGTTGGTATCAGAGCTTGTTATAGGTTAGCTATCGGTCAGGATAGGTTCCATGGCCTAGGTGGGTTAGTTTCTTGTGTGATGTTCTAACGACGAGTGAATTCTTATAGGTGCTCGATGGTGAATCCTAGAGCAGATCGTGTAGGACGAGGCAGAGGCAGGCCTAGGTTAGCTCCAGATGAACCTGAGGTAGAATTGCCACCTCCTCCACAGGGTCCAGCTGGTATGAATGCTCAGATGGCGGATATGTACCGTCGCATGACGGAGTTTATGACTGAGATGGCTCAGCTTGGCCATGGTCAGAATGTACCTCCACCACCACCACCTCCAGAACAAGAGGCGAGAGCTTCGCCACCGCGTGTTGTTATACCACCGGGAGCTAGGGTTCGGAATAATGCTGTGCTAGAGAGGTTCATGAAGATGAAGCCTCCATCTTTAGAGGGAGAGGCGGATGCTAGTCTTGCCGAATTATGGCTTGAGGATGTGAACATGATTTTGTGTTGTTATTTTCTTGATCATTTCTTATTTTCTTGATTGTTTCTTGATTTTCTTTTCTTTACTTTTTTCTTCGTCTTGATTTTGTTTCTTTTTCTTTCCTTGATTTTCTTTTAATTTTTTAATTTCTTCTCATACTTGAATTTTATTATGTTCTTTTTATACTTTTCTTGATTTTGTTTATTTATTTTCTTGATCATTTCTTATTTTCTTGATTGTTTCTTGATTTTCTTTTCTTTACTTTTTTCTTCTTCTTGATTTTGTTTCTTTTTCTTTCCTTGATTTTCGTTTAATTTTTTAATTTCTTCACATACTTGAATTTTATTATGTTCTTTTTATACTTTTCTTGATTTTGTTTACTTATTTTCTTGATCATTTCTTATTTTCTTGATTGTTTCTTGATTTTCTTTTCTTTACTTTTTTCTTCTTCTTTATTTTGTTTCTTTTTCTTTCCTTGATTTTCTTTTAATTTTTTAATTTCTTCTCTTGAATTTTCTTATGTTCTTTTTATACTTTTCTTGATTTTGTTTTCTTATTTTCTTGATTGTTTCTTGATTTTCTTTTCTTTACTTTTTTCTTCTTCTTGATTTTGTTTCTTTTTCTTTATTTGATTTTCTTTTAATTTTTTAATTTCTTCTCATACTTGAATTTTCTTATGTTCTTTTTATACTTTTCTTGATTTTGTTTTGTTATTTTCTTGATCATTTCTTATTTTCTTGATTGTTTCTTGATTTTCTTTTCTTTACTTTTTCTTCTTCTTGATTTTGTTTCTTTTTCTTTCCTTGATTTTCTTTTAATTTTTTAATATCTTCTCATACTTGAATTTTTTATGTTCTTTTCATATTTTCCATGATTTTGTGTTGTTATTTTCTTGATCATTTCTTATTTTCTTGATTGTTTCTTGATTTTCTTTTCTTTACTTTTTCTTCTTCTTGATTTTGTTTCTTTTTCTTTCCTTGATTTTCTTTTAATTTTTAATTTCTTCTCATACTTGAATTTTTTATGTTCTTTTCATACTTTTCTTGATTTTGTTTGTTATTTTCTTGATCATTTCTTATTTTCTTGATTGTTTCTTGATTTTCTTTTCTTTACTTTTTTCTTCTTCTTGATTTTGTTTCTTTTTCTTTCCTTGATTTTCTTTTAATTTTTAATTTCTTCTCATGCCAATTTTTTATGTTCTTTTATACTTCTCTTGATATTGTGTTGTTATTTTCTTGATCATTTCTTATTTTTTGATTGTTTCTTGATTTTCTTTTCTTTACTTTTCTCTTCTTCTTGATTTTGTTTATTTTTCTTTCCTTGATTTTCTTTTAATTTTTTAATTTCTTCTCATACTTGAATTTTTTTATGTTCTTTTTACACTTTTCTTGACTTTGTTTTGTTATTTTCTTGATCTTTTCTTATTTTCTTGATTGTTTCATGATTTTCTTTTCTTTACTTTTGTCGTCTTCTTGATTTTGTTTCTTTTTCTTTCCTTGAGTTTTTTTTTAATTTTTTAATTTCTTCACATATTTGAATTTTATTATGTTCTTTTTATACTTTTCTTGATTTTGTTTAGTTATTTTCTTGATCATTTCTTATTTTCTTGATTGTTTCTTGATTTTCTTTTCTTTACTTTTTTCTTCTTCTTGATTTTGTTTCTTTTTCTTTCCTTGATTTTCTTTTAATTTTTTAATTTCTTCTCATACTTGAATTTTTTATGTTCTTTTCATACTTTTCTTGATTTTGTGTTGTTATTTTCTTGATCATTTCTTATTTTCTTGATTGTTTCTTGATTTTCTTTTCTTTACTTTTTCTTCTTCTTGATTTTGTTTCTTTTTCTTTCCTTGATTTTCTTTTAATTTTTAATTTCTTCTCATACTTGAATTTTCTTATGTTCTTTTTATACTTTTCTTGATTTTGTTTTGTTATTTTCTTGATCATTTCTTATTTTCTTGATTGTTTCTTGATTTTCTTTTCTTTACTTTTTTCTTCTTCTTGATTTTGTTTCTTTTTCTTTCCTTGATTTTCTTTTAATTTTTAATTTCTTCTCATACTTGAATTTTCTTATGTTCTTTTCATATTTTTCTTGATTTTGTTTTGTTATTTTCTTGATCATTTCTTATTTTCTTGATTGTTTCTTGATTTTCTTTTCTTTACTTTTTTCTTCTTCTTGATTTTGTTTCTTTTTCTTTCCTTGATTTTCTTTTAATTTTTTAATATCTTCTCATACTTGAATTTTTTTTATGTTCTTTTCATATTTTCCTTGATTTTGTGTTGTTATTTTCTTGATCATTTCTTATTTTCTTGATTGTTTCTTGATTTTCTTTTCTTTACTTTTTTCTTCTTCTTGATTTTGTTTCTTTTTCTTTATTTGATTTTCTTTTAATTTTTTAATTTCTTCTCATACTTGAATTTTCTTATGTTCTTTTTATACTTTTCTTGATTTTGTTTTGTTATTTTCTTGATCATTTCTTATTTTCTTGATTGTTTCTTGATTTTCTTTTCTTTACTTTTTTCTTCTTCTTGATTTTGTTTCTTTTTCTTTCCTTGATTTTCTTTTAATTTTTTAATTTCTTCTCATACTTGAATTTTCTTATGTTCTTTTTATACTTTTCTTGATTTTGTTTTGTTATTTTCTTGATCATTTCTTATTTTCTTGATTGTTTCTTGATTTTCTTTTCTTTACTTTTTCTTCTTCTTGATTTTGTTTCTTTTTCTTTCCTTGATTTTCTTTTAATTTTTTAATTTCTTCTCATACTTGAATTTTTTTATGTTCTTTTCATAGTTTTCTTGATTTTGTGTTGTTATTTTCTTGATCATTTCTTATTTTCTTGATTGTTTCTTGATTTTCTTTTCTTTACTTTTTCTTCTTCTTGATTTTGTTTCTTTTTCTTTCCTTGATTTTCTTTTAATTTTTAATTTCTTCTCATACTTGAATTTTCTTATGTTCTTTTTATACTTTTCTTGATTTTGTTTTGTTATTTTCTTGATCATTTCTTATTTTCTTGATTGTTTCTTGATTTTCTTTTCTTTACTTTTATCTTCTTCTTGATTTTGTTTCTTTTTCTTTTTGATTTTCTTTTAATTTTTAATTTCTTCTCATACTTGAATTTTTTATGTTCTTTTATATTTTCTTGATTTTGTTTTGTTATTTTCTTGATCATTTCTTATTTTCTTGATTGTTTCTTGATTTTCTTTTCTTTACTTTTTCTTCTTCTTGATTTTGTTTCTTTTCTTTCCTTGATTTTCTTTTAATTTTTTAATTTCTTCTCATACTTGAATTTTCTTATGTTCTTTTATATTTTTCTTGATTTTGTTTTGTTATTTTCTTGATCATTTCTTATTTTCTTGATTGTTTCTTGATTTTCTTTTCTTTACTTTTTTCTTTTTCATGATTTTGTTTCTTCTTCTTTCCAAGATTTTCTTTTTATTTTTTAATTAGTTGTCATACTTGTATTTTGCATTATTGTATGCTTTTCATACTTTTCTTGATTTTGTGAGCATGTTTATTTTCTTAGTCTATATATGATTTAGAAACATTCATAAGTCATTCATGAAGCTCTTAACATGTTTAGAATCATGTATGCTTGCTTGTTGAATCGCCGGTTCGATTGCCTTGTTTTGGCCTTAGCGATTTTTCCTTCGTGGCTCGTATTGCTTCTATTTCGTCGTGCGAAGTGTTCGTTGAGTTCTTGGCTTTGTATTCAGGTCATAACCATGTTGAAACAAGCCTTTTTCATGTCCATGTTATCCTAGTTTGAATGGTGTTTGATTGGTGTTTGATTCGTTGACCATTCGTCGCTTGATTCGAGCCTTGTTCTACCTTGTTTCCGTTGTTAACTGTGTGCAGCTCGACTTGTTTTGAGTTGCCAGTTGACCTTAGAATGGTTGCCCATAAGTTTGGGACCATTTAGGACATGTTTAGACCAGTTCAGCGGTTTAACGAGGCGGCCGCATCGAATTTTGAGCACTAGCCCGCCTCAATGGCCGAGAGCATTTCAAACAGCCAAGCCTCGCATCTCAGCGCCCGCCTGGCCTGCTTTGGGCCCGCCTCAACATCAGAGGCCATCTACGGGATTTTTTCCCTGTTTTGCTGTTGAACGATTTATACACCCAAACCCCTATCCAAACCTTTTCTAAACCTCACTTAAACCTCCCTAATCCTCCTCACTTATGTCCTAACATCTCTAACTAGTTATAAGGATGGATTAAGAGAGCCTTGTTGATCTTTAAACCACACAATCAGATTTTTAAAGAGACCACAACATCATGACACTTGTCCCACTCAATTTCTAGACCAATATAAGCCATATTTTCAGATTTTGACTCTCATTTCTCACCTTCACTCTCTACAAACGAATTTCATCTTCTCTCAAGTTCTCCCATGGCTTCTTGAAGCTACCCTCTTGGTCTTCCTTCATCCCTTCTCCATTTGCTCAAGCCACCTTCATCAAAAGTATAGAGCTTGAAGAGTAGATCATTTTCAACCGAACGGTTTTCTCATTTGCTTTCTTTGGTGTAGTATACAAGTAAGTTACTCTTCTTCTTCTTCTTCTCTTTAGTTCTCATTGACCCTAAGGAAACAAAGTTTATGATGATTGAGGTCAATGAGGACACATATTTGCTTCCTATGCCTTCTACTTGTATTTTGAAAGTATGAACTTGCTAGGAGCATGTATAGGATGATTTCTTGCCTATGAAAGTTTATAATACTCTTTCATCTTGTCTATTTAAGGTTTTGAACATGTTAGAAACATGTATTACATGTGTTGCTTGAACAAGTGCTATATGAGAATGCCCTAAATTGAGCCTACATTATATGTTGTTATGTTGTATGTGTTCTATCCTATGAATTGAACTCTATGATGTATATGAATCACATTGCAATGCTTTGGTGAATTTATAACCTAGATGAGCTTAGAAATGGCCTAGGTTGAGTTATGAAGCACATAGCTTCAATTACCCGGAATTTGGGAATATATAGTAAAGACTCAACGAAGTCGACTCTAGGGAAGAATTGAACATGTTTAACTCTAATTTCAATCCCTACGAAGTTTGGATACCGTTTGATTGAGTTACTCAAATATGAGCTTGATTTAATTGTTTGCAAAGTTGATATGAAAGATTGGTTTTGAGCAATTAATTGCCTTCACATGATTTATGGTAGAGATTTATAACCTACTTTGTCAGATGAGTTCGCTCTTGTCGAATTCGATCCTTAATTGGTTTAAGTCAAGTAAACATCTACTTGTGCATCACATTGAGTCCAGCTGGCATTATTTGGTTTGTTTATTGGGTCGGGGTGGGACGATGCATCGCCTTCACGAATTGTGGGATTCGTGCTCGCTATGGATCGCCGCACTGACCTCACACACACCTCCACATGGACGCTGGGGAAGTAGCCCTTTGTCGTATCAATACGTGCCGCATTGGCTTGCTAATGAAATCGAGTAGGTTCTCGGTATGAGTCGATGAATTCACATAACATCGATGGCACGAACCCGATGAGTGTATTGCAGAGCTACGGCTTGTGACTATATCATATCCTACTTGTATGATTTATTTTACGCACTTACATGAATAATGTGTTAAGTGCTATATGATGATCATGTACCATAATTGTGATAAATGTCATGCTATAACATGAACATGCATTTGTTGTAACTTACTAAGTCTTTCGACTTACCCTATTTGTTTGCTTTGTTTTCCTTAGATCCGAGCCGAGGAGGTTCTCGCTAGACTCGCCATATTCACGCTTTGGTTGCTTGCGAGCTAGAGGTTGTTCTTTGGGATTAGTAGTTAGTCTTTTGTTTTTGGCAAGGACGTTGGGAAGCAAGTCATTTAGACTTGACTTTGGGTTTGTTGTTGTTGTAGTAAACTTGATACTTAATATCTTTTGTATGCCGACTTATATGTCGAGCTTGTTTATATGTTAATGGTTCACTACAGTTTCTTCCGCTAAAGCTCTTTTAAATATTATTGTTGTTGTTGTCTCCGGCATGTTGTGGCCGTTGAGGATATTATATGCATGTGTTAAAATTGTAGGAGTAGTTGTTGGGTTCCGGCTGTAACGTCGCCGATGACTTGTTTATTTTTAATTGTTTTTCCGGCCAAGTGTAGCCGAGTTGTTATTCGTATGCGATGTTGCGCCACATGAATTTTATAATCCTACTTGCGCATGCTTGTGATATTGACTATTTGGACGGCACGACTCAGGATCTCGCATTGGGGTCCGGGTCGGGCTGTCACAATACTTGAATTTTCTTATGTTCTTTTCATATTCATCTTGATCTTGTTTTGTTATTTTCTTGATTGTTTCTAGATTTTCTTTTCTTTACTTTTTTCTTCTTCATGATTTTGTTTCTTTTTGTTTCTTTGATTTTCTTTTTATTTTTTAATTAGTACTTGAGGCGGGCGCCTCACTATGTCCAGGCGGGCGCCTGGGCCTCTGAACTTTCAAAACTTGGTCTAAACATGTCCTAAATGGTCCCAAACTCATGGGCAACCATTCTAAGGTCTAACCCAACTCAAAACAAGTCAGAAACACACCCGAAGAACTCCCGAAACCACTCGAGCGAAGGGAAGGGTGCAACCACGTGCAACCGGAACGACGAATGAACTCGCAATCGAACGAGCAATGAAAGGAGACTTTTAAGGCAAGTCTAAGGGCTAATGAAGAAGCTTAAATACTTCTAGAAAGTTGAATAACAACTAGGGAAATAAGAATCCCAAAGGAGAGACGATTACGCGACTCGATTCCCGAACTACGCGATAGAGACGAGCACTATCTCTAAAGCTTCCAAATCGTCGATAGACTTAAGGAACACCTCCAACTTGAGGTCTAACACATCTAAACATGTTAATAAACCATCTTATAGAGGTCTAGGACCCAAACCGAGGTCACGAACACAAAGCATAAGCAAACCCTCAATCGCGTCGCATTCAGACTATCGTCGAGTCACGACTTTGTGACTTTAGCAAGTCAACAACTATATGGAGTCTCTTAATAATGTTTTGGTCTTAACGTGGTCTCTCAAACATAGCTAGACCCTCTCGTAAACCAAACATACAATCGACAAAGAAAGAAGTGCAAGTATAGCACGCAAACCGAGCTAACGAAGGAGCGGGGTGTCACATAATTAGTTCTCATACATGAATTTTCTTATGTTCTTTTCATATTTTTCTTGATTTTGTTTTGTTATTTTCTTGATCATTTCTTATTTTCTTGATTGTTTCTTGATTTTCTTTTGCTTACTTTCTTCTTCTTCTCGAATTTGTTTCTTTTTCTTTCCTTGATTTTCTTTTAATTTTTTAATTTCTTCCCATACTTGAATTTTCTTATGTTCTATTCATATTTTTCTTGATTTTGTTTTGTTATTTTCTTGATCATTTCTTATTTTCTTGATTGTTTCTTGATTTTCTTTTCTTTACTCTCTTCTTCTTCTTCTTAACTTTGTTTCTTTTTCTTTCCTTGATTTTCTTTTATTTTTTTTAATTTTATCTCATACTTGAATTTTATTATGCTCTC
>JABEVN020001519.1:0-24542 GCA_013146195.2 Codonopsis lanceolata
ATGAATTGCATGGTATTGAATGCCTTTGAAAGGCTTAATTTAGGGTCCATGATGATTGACTACTTGATTTTATTGTTAGGACGTTAGATCCTATAGATTCGTGTTGTGACCGAATAATTTAGTTAGTCCGAAAACTTTTGTTGAAAGTTGCTAGTTTGGTGCAACTATTGCACGGCATCTCGAGTCACCTTGCTTAGTTGATAAAGAAGAATTTTCACCTCATTGTCCACGTTTGTTGGAACCTAGTAAACCTCGATAATGTCCTTCAACCTCAAGAGTCAAGATGACTCGACTTTGGAATCGATGGGAGATGATATTTAAGCATTTCTTTCCCTGCCTGCATTCGATTTCTCCATGACCCGTATTTTTGTATACAACTTCTCTACCTTTATTGAGCTCGTTAGTAATGGCTCGACTCACACCACTGTTTTGCAAATGCTTGTCCTCTTCTTGCCTTGTCCTTGTAGCACGACTTGGGACTACACATTGCCTCCTAATCGAGAATTAGAGTTTTATGCTTGAGCTATTGCCGGGACCTCGCTATATCTAGAACACCTCACGTAATAACTCCAAATGAGTTGTGAGAATTGAAAAGAGTAGTTGCAAGAACTTCAAGATAGAGTTCATTTTAACCGAGTGTCCCATGGTGCACCGGTATTGTTTGTGAAAGAATGGTAGTTTACTAACTTTGCATAGACTATCGACATTGAACCGTAATACTATCAAGAATATGTATCCCTTGCCACGCATTGATGATCTCTTTGATCCACCGGGGTTCAGCTTGTTTATTCCAAGTTTGACATGAGGAGCGGCTATCACCGGTTGAGGTTAGAGCGGAGGATGTCCCCTAAGACAGCCTTTCGACGCTACGGCCACTATGAGTTGTTGTGATGCCGCTTGGGTTGTCCAACGCACCTGCAGCTTTTATGGACCTGATGAATAGGTTTTTCATGAATATCTCGATTGCTTGTGGTTGTGTTTATTATTGATATCCCTGCACCCAAGTCACGAGAGGAGGCTGACTACGGCTCCTATCTTAGCATTGCCTAGTGTTTCTGAGAACCTGTGATTTTTATCGATGCCTCGTTAGAAGGCTCTAAGTTGCGTGTTTGTGCCATGGATTTCAAGGCGCTTGGGATTCTCATTTGCCATTAGTCGAAATTGCTTATTATAAATAGCTACGCCTATTGAAATGACGCCATACGAGGCTTTTTATGGGTGTTAGTGTCGCTCACCGATTTGCTGGATGAAGTTGGTGAAGCTGCTGGGGTTCTAAGTGGTACAACAAATCTGAGAGCGTAGTTTATTAGAAATAGATTACATACCCCGTAGTAGATGAAGAGCTACGGGACAACCTGAAACGCGACTTAGAATTTCGTGCCACTAAGGTATTCTTGAAGGTATCGCCTTGCCGCGGTACTCAAGCGATTGGGAAGAAATGTAAACTTTCACCTAGATTCATTGACCATTCGAGATCCTAGAAAGGATTGGAGCTTTTGCTCTGTTAGCATTGCCGTCATATCAATGTTCACGATGTATTCCATGTCTCGATGCTACGCAAGTATTTGATAGAGGAATCGCATGTCCTTGTTTACGATGAGATTTCATTCGAACCCGATCTTTCTTATGATGAAAGACCAGTGAGGATTCTTGTTACTAAGGAGCAAATATTGAGAACGAAGCGAATTCCGTTAGTGAAAGTCTTGTGGAAGAATCATGATATTGAGGAAGCCACGTGGGAGACCGAGCTTGATATGCGAGAGAAATACCCCTTTCCTATTCGACGATCTCGGTAAGAATTTAGGGACTAAATTCCTTTAAGTAAGGGGGAGGATGTGAGAACCCAAACCCATTACTTGTTTATTACCTTAATAACATGCTTGTATTATACCTTAACATGTTAGACGCTTCTAATTGTCCCTGTCATGTTCACACCGGAATATTACGTGCCTAGTTGCTTGAATACCTTCTATGCTTAGAATACCTTGCCGTTATGCCTTGAGCGTTGCCTTAGCATGATTTGCACTCAACCGAGACTTGTTAGGGTTCTATTGTCGTCCATAGATGACTTAGAACACTCGCCTTGATCATAGTAAACTTGAATGGAAGTGTAGAAACCTTCCCGCTTTGTTTTGGCCTTAGCGATTTCACCCGTCTCCCGTTTTGCTCGTATTTCGACGTGCGAATTGTTCCTTGAGTTCCCGGACTTGTATTCAAGTCATAACCATGATTAAACAATCCTTTTCATGCCCAAGTTACCCTAGTTTTATTAACGCTTGATCCGGGTTTGATTCGCCAACCAATCGTCGCGTGACTCGAGCCTTGTCCTACCTTGTTCCGGGTGATGTTCGGGTGTATTTCGGACATGTTTTGAGTTGTGTTAGACCCTAGAATGGTTGCCCATGAGCTTGGGACCATTTAGGACTTGTTTAGGTCAAGTTTTGGTGCTCCAGAAGTCCAAAGCGGCGCATGGCTCGAGTGAGGCCCAGCCCCATATGAGAGAGCAAATGAAAATGGCAGCCTTCTGAGCGGCCGCATGCCAGGCTTGGGCGCCCGCCTCGGCCACTTTTCAGCTTGGAATTTTTCCCTCTTCTCTGTTATGCCCGACCTTTAACCCTTTAAACCCCTTCCTAATTGGTCCTAATCCAACCTATTAAACCCTAATCAAGCTAGATTAGTCCTAATCTCAAGCCACCTCCTTTGGACATGTGGATTCCACCACTCTTCTCCCCTTGACATGTGGATTTCCACCAAATACATGCAAGATATAAAAGGCCCTCTTGTTGACTTAACCTTAAACCTTCCATTATCAGATTTTCTCCTCTCTCTCTTGCCATGGTTAGTGTGTGTAGAGAATAGGTGAGATTAGTGTGTGTCTCTCCCCTAGATTGGGCTCCCGACCTCCGTTTGCCAAACCGAGACTACCGGAGTGAAGCTACCGACGAGGAGCACGATTCCATCCGATTAGTTTGAGTCCATTCCATCTTTTCCTTGGTGAATATAAGCTATCGATTTCCCCATAGGATACATGCTAGAATTGCCATGTTTCCCCCTTTTCTATTGATCTCCATGCTTCTTCCATGTCCAAACTATGATTGTGGATGTTTTGATCTCTTGGGATTTTGATTAATGTCCATCTTGTTGATTGAGACATATGCTTAGAATTAACTATGTTATATGCTTCCTTAGGAACAATTAATGTTCTTGAAATTTATAGATTTTGATAACTCTTGGAAACTATGATTTCTAGGGTTCCATATACCATGAATTGTCTATCTTGTTGATTGAGATCTATGCCTAGAATTAAAAGAGTTCTATGTCCCCTTAGGAACAACTATTGTTCTTGGACCAATAACTTTTGATAACTCTTGGAGATGATGACTTCTAGGGTTTCACATGCTACAAACTGTCCATCCTATTGAGTGAGTCCTACGCCTCGAATTGAATATGTTCTATGCCTTCTTAAGAATAACAAATGTTCTTGGACTTACGACTCTTGATAACTCTTGGGAATTATGATTCTAGGGTTTCCTATGCCTTGTATTGATCATCCTATTGGATTGGGTCCTAGGCCTAGTATAAATTGTGATCTATGTTCCCTTACGAGAAAATAATGTTCTTGGACCCTTGCATTTTAATAACCTTGAAAGAATGATTCTAAGGCCCTTGAATTCGAATTATCGATAATTCTTAATTACGGTTGTTAAATGGATTAATGACCTAGCCGATCTATACGAGAACTTAGAAAGGGATTTTGGATGCATCTAGCATCTTAACTCCCTTGGATGAATTGGTAGAGACGACTCAGCGGAGTCAAGCTTAAGTGAGCCATTGAACAATACCGGCTCAATGATCAATCCCTACGACGTCCTAAACACGTTCCTCTAAGAATGATGATTCTAGACTGTTGAAACTTGAATTGATTACCTGGCTTGATTCTTGATGTCATAAAATAGAATGTCTATTTGACATATTGAGTTCGCCCTTGTCGAACTCCTTCTGCTGATTATTGATGAAAATTCTTAACTACGGTTGTTTAATAGATTAATGACCTAGCCGATCATATACGAGAACTTAGAAAAGGTTCATGATGCATTTAGCGTCTTATCCATCTTGGATGAATTGTTATAGATGACTCAGCGAGTCAAGCTTAGCGAGCCATTGAACAATACCGGCTCACCGACCTATCCCCGGCGTTCTAAACGCGTTTCCTAAGAATAATAATTCTAGACTCTTGAACTTGAACTGATTACCTTGCTTGATCTTGAATGTCATATTATAGCATGACTAATTGACATGTGAGTTACTCTTGTCGAACTCAATCCTACTTGGTTATTGATGAGAATAATTTACTTGTCTTGAACGAGATCGCTCTTGTCGACCTCGTTCTATACTTGAGAATTTTGTTAAGTAAACATTACTTGGCATTTGCATGAGTCGGTGGCATACTGTCTTTGTTCACACACGCCTCCACTTGTGGCCACGGTGGGAAGTAGCTCCCTTGTTGTAATCATTAAGAGCACCATTGGACTATCCCGGGCATCTCCTCGGAAGATCGATGTACTTACACACATTCGATACCCGCACATTTCCAGATAACGCTTGTATGCAGGAACTACGTAGCGGCCCGGCTCTCGATATATCCTGATCCTATGTGATTTAATTACAAGTACCTATGTGAAACAATGTGCATCTTGAATACATGACCTCTTTGATATCTTGCCTGAATATGATATCTTGCCTTGAATATGATATCTTGCCTGGAATGATGCATATTGCCATGACATGCATGATTGATAGCTTACAAGTCTTTATGACTTACCCTTTCCCCTTCTTGCTTTAGATCCTAGCAAGACAGTCTGCTTTCGATGACTCGCGGTGTTTGTGCTTTGTGCCCTTTTGGTGCGCCGATGATATTTGAAGAGGTGGTTTAGATGCCCTCTTTCCCTTGTTTTATATTTTTGTAAGGACGACGGGTTAAGCAAGTCAACTAGACTATGCTTGGGTATTTGTGTAGAACTTGCTTGTAAATCTTAACTGCTAGTAGTTTAATACTTGTAGTACTTGTAACCCTTTTTGTGCCGGCATTGTGTAAGCCGAGCTTTGGTTAACTTGTTAGTATTCCTCCTCGTATTAGTCTTCCGCTGAGCATGCTATTAGCTCCTTATTAATTCTTGTCTTTGAACTGTTAGCTTGGGTTCCGGCATGTAGTGTCGCCGAAGACTTGGTTATTTTGTTTAACTGTTTATCAGGTTTAAAAGTTTTAAAAATATCCGGCCGTTTGGTGCCGAGGCGTGCTACGACTCCAATGTTGCGTCACGTCGTTTTTATAAATTAAGTCCTTGCTTGTTTAATTGCCTACTTGTTTCCCTCCTTATTTGGGCGGTCCGACCCTCGGTCCCATCTCGGGCCCGAGCCGGGTCGCCACAGACAGAAATGTCAAAATCAGCTGAATCCGCGGCAGCCACCCAAGCACGAAAAGGTAAGAAAGGTAAAATATTCTTATCCTAACTTCAAGTTAAAAAAACAAATAAAAAATAAAAGTCTTTTTCAGAAAGAGTTTTGTTTTTCAAAAAAAAAAAAAGAGGAATATTTAAAAAAAAGAGGAATATTGAAAAAAAATTTAGAGAGAGTGAGAAGAAAGGAAAGGGAAAAGAAAGATCTTTTTTGCCGTATTTGGCGACATATTTTTATCGGTCTTATACAGTTTTCGAAAAACTTGAAGAAAGTTCTTTTTTGCCGTGCTCGGCGACAGATTTTGATCGGTCGAGTGCAGTTTTCAGAAAATTTGAAATTTTTTCTTATTGTGTTTGGCGACAAGGTATTGACCAGTCGGGCACAATTTTTTAAAACTTCTCTTAACATATTTCGATAACAGGTTTTGCCCAGTTGAAATATGGTTTCCGAAAAACTTTAAAATCTTCATACCGTATTTAACGGACGTTTTCGACCGATTGAATACGGCTTTTTCGAAATACATGAGAATCTTTTTCCTGTTGTGTTCTTGGTTAGGTTTTTGACCCGAAGGACATTACATCCTCGTTGGTTGTAGTTTAGGTTTTGGCCTGAACTACGTTTGGTCTGATTTCCTTTATTAAGGAATACGTAGGAAGCCTACATTAGTAGGTCCGACCATCAGAGCACTTAATTTGCATATCTGCTTAAAAACTGCGATAACCTGTTATAACCGACTAAATATGTCTAGGTTATGGAGTTTGGTTAGCATGATAAACTATTGAATTATAACTGTTACCTGTTGCATTTGTCTCTTATTTTAATTGAACGAAATTGGAGAGTCTATTGTTTATCAACGATGTTCGTCTACTCAGTAAGCCTCGGGTTACCCGTAGACTCCATTGTTGAGGGGCTCGGTAGACACCCCAATTTCGTACCCCTGATATGTGACTCTGACATGTGATATCAAGAACTGTTTAAACTTAACAAATGTCAAGTTACAGAGTCAAAAATGCGAAAAGGAAAAGCGAGGATCTGCATGAAAGCAGGTAAAATCGAGGGGTGAAAATGCCAAATTTGAAACCTAAATAGTGCCTTGGCGCGGCCAAAAGGTTGATCTGGCGTCGTACCAAGCAAGGGTTAAGTCCGCGCCATGCAAGCTACAGTCCCTCTCCCAGTTAACGCATTGTACAATGAACGAAGGCTGATGTACAAGGATTTGGTATGCGCTGAAGGGATTTTTAATCCCCGATGAGTCCCTTCGTCCACCTATAAATAGAGGTGTTGGGCTCACTTCTGAATATGGAGAAATCCTCGCAAAAAAACGCTGAAGATTTTCCTTCGCGTTCTTATAACGTTGATATAGTGAGAGAAGTGAGATAGGGAGTGTCTAGCTCACAAAGCTTCCAAACCCTGTCCAAACTCCGCCAAAACAAAAATCCACTGGTTAAAAGTGATCCTTAGCCTTTTAGTTAGGTATCCACCCCACTTCCCCGGCCCAAAAACCATAAAGTAAGCCGTTACTTTGCCTGAGTAATAGGCCGAAAAACACCAAAAATAAGTTGTTATTCCACTCAACCAAAAAGGTTAAAACAACCACAAATAAGCCGTCATTCTGCCCGAGTGAACGAGCCAAAACCATCCAAAATAAGCAGTCACTCTGCCCAAATCACAATAACAACAACACAACAACAACAAAAAAAGACTCCCTCTCCCTGAAGAACAGACCGAGCACACCGCACTCTAAAAGGTAATAGCCTTTAAGGGCGTTGTTTTTTTCTTTAGTTGTTCTTTAAAATCCGGCCCAATGTAGTTAATATAAGCCGTTGTGCTGCCTGGATTTAGTTAGAAAAATTATGTAAAAAGAGCCGTTATAATGACCAAATATTTTTAAATATATTTGTAATTATTGTAAGGAAATGGCTGCAAGTCCGTAAAAAATGTAGCTACGGATGTATTTGCTTTTATTTTTCTGTCTTTAAATGCTTTATTTATTTTCTAGATAAATATAACAATAAGCATACTTTAGCCAAAAACCATTTTTGAGACCGAAAGGGCAAGTTGGGTGCCTAGCACCTTCCCAACTCGTAACTTAGCGTTCGAACCCGTTTTCATAATCTCTGGTTTTTCTTTTTTTGGTTTTGCTTTATTTTTGCCTTAAAATAAAGATGGCGACTTTGAAACATTTTGGATCCAGTGGGGCCACGCAACACTCCTTTCTTGCACTTTTCCGTTTTCCCCTAAAAAAAGGATAATGGGAATGAAAGGGTGGTGTATTCCCATATCCTGGTATCCCCTAAACGAGGGATAACTTGATGCGGAAAACCTAAAGCTCCCATAGTGACCCGAAGTAGGCCATAAGACTATTTTTATAAAATCCATAGTGGGGGCGTTGCAACATCTTTTTTTGCACTTTTCCGTTTTCCTCTAAAAATGGAAAAATGGGAATGAAAGGGTGATGCATTCCCATATCCTGGTATCCCCTAAACTAGGGATAACTTGATGCGGGAAACCCAAAGTTCCCTTATTGGATCAAAAATCCACTAAAGTCAACCGAGGCGCATTCCAACGCGCTATTTTAGACAGCACTCCTCTCGCACTTTTAATTTCGTTTTCCCCTAAACAAGGGAGGATGGAATGAGAGCAGTGGTGTCCCGCATCCGCACGGACGCGCACCCCTATCCAAGGGTGCGCGGGGAGCGGACGCAGTCCGGGCGAACCACACTTATACCTTATTTATAAAAAAATAATAATAAAGTGGGAGAGCCAGAAATCAAGTTGTGGTTGTCAAATTTACCCCTATCATAAAAATACAGTTATGACCCTTTTTAAATAATTACCCATACCTAATAGCCACCCAATTTTTTACTTATCGAAAAAAACAGCCACCCATTTCTCCCACTCTTTCAATAATAACCATCGTGTGTACTACATTCACTAGTTTATTTAAAAGTTAACATGAGAATCAAAACGCCGCTAAAAGATTCGGTTCTACATCTACATCAAAGAACGATGATGAATACAAATAATTAATCTGGCCACCAAATTTGCTTAAACACGTGACTCGAGTGCCATTAAATGACAAAGCTTAATCCATATTCTCTTGTTTGGTGCATAATTATATGAAGGAAATTTGCAATCAAAAGAGAAATGAATTCATTCATATTTACTCTAGCATTTCCCGAAACATGATTCATTGTGTTCTCCCTTTCTTAACCAAACAGGGTAAGTTAAAGAAGGATGAACACAAACTATCTGATATTTACTAGTAGAAAGGAAAACAACACATGATATAGAGAATACTTACATGTGTGTGTGTGTGTGTGTGTGTGTGTCTATATATATATATATATATATATATATATATATATATATTATAAAAAAAACTAACACATAACAACAAAAGATATATATTCAAAATCATGTCATCGGTTATGATATCATGAGAAAAAACATCGATTAAACTCCACAAATTGTCAAATTCTGATGTTCTTTAAAAATAAAATCTTTCAAAGAAACTGTGTGAAATTTCTATTGAAATTTCTTTTCACACGTGGTATACAAGGATTGTAGAGATTATCTCAATAAGATTGCAGAAATTATCAATTGATAGCTTTGATGTTTGTATATTAATGATTTCCTCAAAGCTCTGATTCTTATAAGTATTGGCGAAGTGTTCTTTGACGATATTCACTAGACTTTCCTTACCTAATACGATTCCAGAATTCAAGGATTATCTTTATAATCATCTCAATTACAGACAAACAAAAACCCTAAAGTGTGATATTGTTCCCATTTGGTATCAGTTAAGTGATGTAGAACAAGTGGCCGAGACATATTTGAGCAAAGCGTTAGGGAAGAGTTCAAGTTAAAAAGGGGTCCAGCCGGTTCGAAAATTGGGCGGCGGGTTGTAGCATGATTTTCGTTAGTTTAGTTAAGCACTAGTAGAAGCGGTTTAACGGCGGTACTTTAACACTGAGCATAACTTTTGCGTCCGAATGAATTACGGGGCCCGCCGCATATCAAATCGAAGCTCTCGACGAGTCATTCCAGCAAGCCCTATCCACAGAAGCATATAATTCGGCCAGGCCCGCCTGTCCCCAGTCATAAGAAGGGATCCGCTCGAAATCAGCCAAGCAAGCCAGGATGGAAACCCGCAGGGTGGTAGAAGAGTTGGCAAAGAGCGACGTATCAAGAAAGAAGAATAAAAACGCTCTAGCGACTCGAGTCACAGCAACCATGTCATTTGCGACACGGAGTCCCAGCGTTGGTGAGCTTGATGGCACGCATTGCGATAAAATCTCGTCCATCGATTTGAATTCCGGCTCGAAGCCCAGGAGGTCCTCCACCTCCTCTGGACGCCGATGGAGAGTATAATCCGGGGCCAGAGTCTCCTCGATACTGGTAGGGAGACCAGTAATGGTAGCGAAGTCACAAGGGGTCATGGTGGCCTCCCCCCAGCTAAAGTGAAAGGTGTGGGTGGTGTCCCACCAGTAGTCCCGTAGCGCATCAAAGATCGGCAGGTAACTGTAGACACCCCAATTTCATACCCCTGGTATGTGACTAACATAAAATATCAAGAACTATTAAAACTTAACAAATGTCAAGTTACATGAATTAAAAATGCGAAAGGAAAAGCAGGATGCGCTAAACAGTGAACTGCAGGGGGGAAAGTGCAAAAAAATCAAAGTTGAATAGTTGTGCTGGTGCCGCACCAAGGAGTATGGGTGCCACACCATGGACTTCACTGTTGCCTCTCTCAGTTGCCGAAATGTACAAGACTTAAGGCTCATGGTACAACTTACCAAAGCAGGCTGAACAAATTCGAGAATTCCCGACGAGTCCTGCTCCTCGACTATAAATAGAAGCCTCGGCCTCCTCATTTCAGTGCTCATTTTCCGCGATCAAGAATCACAACGAAGCTCTGTTGTTATTTTGCCGATAATATTAGTACGAGAGGTGCGGGATAGGTGAGTGGAAGCCCCCAAAATCTCCAAACCCCGTCCAAACTCCGCCAAAATAAATACCCATAGATTATAAGTGATCCCTAGCCTAGTTGTTAGGCATCCACCTCACTTCCTCGGCCCAAAATCCCAAAGTAAGCCGTTACTACGCCCGAGTAGCGAGTGAAAAAGTCAAAAACCAAGCCGTGGTTCCGCCCAACCAAAAAGGCCAAAACCTACCAAAATAAGTTGTCACTCACGAAAGTTGACAAGCCCAAAGTCTCGAAATAAGCAATCACTCGCCCAAATCAAAACAACAACCACACAACAAACAACAAAAGACTCCCTCTCCACAGAAGGAGGCGAGCACACCACCGCTCTAAAAGGTAAAGCCTTTAAGGGCGTTGTTTATTTTATTTATTTACTTTTCCGTCTTTTATTTATTTTTAAAGTTGTTATTTAAATCCGGCGCAATGTAGCCAATATAAGCCGTTGTGATGCACGGATTAGAATAGAAAATATTATGTAAAAGAGCCGTTATAATGGCCAAATATTCTTAAATATGTCTGTAATTATTGTAAGGAAATGGCTGCGAGTCCGTAAATAATGTAGCCATGGATGTATTTGTTTTAATTTCCTGTCTTTTAATACTTTATTTATTTGCTAAATAAATCTAACAAAAAGCATACTTCAGCCAAAAATCATTTTTGAGACCGAAAGGGCGAGTTGGGTGCCTAGCACCTTCCCAACTCGTAACTTAGCCTCCGAACCCGTTTTCTTTTTCTCTGGTTTATTTTTATTTTCTTTGGTTTTGCTTTATTTGCCTTAAAATAAAGATGGCGACTCTAAAACTTTCAGATTCAGTGGGGCCTCACAACACTCGTTTGCACTTTTCCGTTCTCCCCTAAAAAAGGGAGAAATGGGAATGGAAGGGTGATGTATTCCCATATCCTGGTATCTCCTAAAAAAGGGATAACTTGATGCGGAAACAAAGCTCCCATAGTGTCTGAGCAGGCCATAAGGCTATTTTAATAAAATCCATAGTGGGGGCATCGCAATATCCTTTTTGCACTTTTCTATTTTCCCCTAAAAAAGGGAAAATGGGAATGCAAGGGTAATGCATTCACATATCCTGGTATCCCCTAAAAAAGGGATAACTTGATGCGGGAAACCATAAGTTCCCATATTGGATACAAAATCCACTAAAGGCAACCGAGACACATTCCAACGTGCTAACATAGATAGCACTCCTCTCGCACTTTTGATTTTGTTTTCCCCTAAACAAGGGAGGGTGGAACGAGAGTAGTGGTGTCCCGCATCCGCACGTATGCGCACCCCTATCCAAGGGCGCGGGGGGCGCGGGTCGCACCCCGGGAACCTCACAGTGGTGACTTTGCTGGGGATTTGTTTTATTTTAAATAAAATGGATGGCTAGACTCGTAAAATAAAACTTTTTTGTTTTTATTTGTTTCTGGCTGCAGTATGCTTGTTATATTAATTTACGCATTTGAATATAATGTTCCTATACATCCGTGTCTATATTTGTGGATATGATCCTCCATCTTGCAGCAGTTTCGTTCCGATAACTGTTACAGGTGTGTTTAAGAATACATAAAAAAATTCAAAAAAAATATATAAAAAAAATTTCAAAAATTCAAAAAAAAAAAATTATATATGTTACAATAAATTCCGGACAGCACAACAAAAGAGCCGGGGCTTTACTTTACTTCCGGCTCTGTATTATTATTTATTTCAGTTTATTTTCTTTTTCATTTTATTCTGTACATTTATACATATCTGCATTCATTCTGTCATTTTATTTTGGGGACATAGGACCAAAATTTGTAATTAATAGGGATAGATAGTTTTCCCACTTTTCTTTCTATTTCTTAAAAGGTGTGTTTGCTTGCTTGCGCTCAAAAAAAATAAAAAGCCAAGAAATTCCACTCATAACAGCAAGACATGTCATATCTGCTTTATTTTTCTGTTCATATATTTGTAAATAAATAAAGACTTTACTGCTTTCTAGATACCACACACACATGCACGCATATAGATATATTCCGAACTGTTACCCTACACCATGGCCAGCCTACCCCCTGCATAAGCCAACGTTAGAATGCATATAGTTTTCAGGACACTTCACGCCACCGGTTTTGCATCTCGGATTATGAGCGGCCCTCTCAAAAAAAAAAAATCATAAAATATATCATAAAAAATGCAAGTTATATATATATATATATATATATATATATATATATATATATATATATATATATATAACAAACAGGGGCTGATTTATAATTCTCAGATGCTTGACCTAGACCATTTCGGATGGTGGATCCTGGAAAGAGTATAGGCCCTTCGCTGGGACGATCCGATCTGGGGAGTCGAAAGCCAGGTGGAATACGTTGGTCCTATACTCTGGAAAAAGAATCCACTATTCCAGGAAAAGTCCTGAGACTGTCAAAATAAAGCAGGTGCTTATCCGGTCAATTGTAGGGAACAAAATAATAATAATAATAAAATATTAATAAAAAGGCACGTTGTACTCCAAGCCTAGACGACCTCGGCCACCGATACCTCAAAACCCCATTTTCCTCGAAACTTGGCCGAATTTGGAAAAGCGAGAATATCTTGGCCGTTGATCTGAAAGTAGTAATCGGATCGGAGGGTATCGGTTCGGATCGAGACAAAGGCGAGAATCGATTCGGAGGGTGCGAATCCGAGTGGTATGGCGGAAAGTGAGCAGTCGGCTATGGGCAGATCCGGGGGCTTGGGGGGCCTCAGACTCAAAGAGCAATGCAGGAATGGTTAGACCAAAGGTTGGGTGCAGCGATAAGCCAAATAGCTAGCATGGTGCAAAGTTTGAAATCCAGTGGTAAGATGAACTTTTCCCCTGCAGTCCCTCAAAAAGCATTAACCTCCCATGTTCTCCCAAACCTAATTTCTCAGCCAAACGCTAACCCGCCAGATATTACCACAACCCAAAATCCATGTCCAACCCAAAATCCATATCCAACCCAAAATCTCTATCCAACCCAAAATCCTTATCCTGTCCAAGACCCAAGTCCTACCCGAAATCAAAATCCTTACCAGAACCCTCACCAAACACCTCCTCAAAATCCTTATAAAATACCACAACCAGAAACTAATCCAGCCTTTCCTAGTCCCACCAGCATAAACCAAAATCCAACTCCCCCTCCCACCAAAATGGAGGCAGACATGGAAAACTTGAAAAAGTATGATGCTCGAAGTCCTGGACAAAGAAAAATTTTCTATGAAGGCATTAACGCTAAAACCTGCAGCCATATTACCCCCAAATTTCAAAATGCCCGACATAGAAAAATTCGATGGGACTGGATGCCCTATCTCTCACCTAGAATCTTACTCTACTGGCATGCAATCAAGAGGGGCTAGCTTCGAAGCCATGGCCTCCAATTTTCACCTCACCTTAATAGGGGCTGCTAAGCAATGGTTAATGCTAGCAGATGATAGCGCCATAAGCACTTGGGACCAAATAGCTGAAGGGTTCCTGGAAAGGTACAAAGACAATACCACCACGAAAATAAAGGGAACTTGAGGCATGCACCCAAAAGAAAATGAAACATTCGCAGAATTTGCAGCCAGATGGAAGGATAAAGTCGCCCAGACTTTGGACAGACCTGATCCGGCTGAATCATGCAGAATGTTCATAAAAAACCTCCAGCCAATTTACCTAGAACGCATGAGGTATCTCCCTTATAGCAATTTTAAAGAAATAGTGGAGATAGGAGTCCGTATTGATGAACAAATACGTACGGGATCCCTAGAGATTGATACACATACACCCCCAATTTCACTTTGTGAATCTGAATCAGACGAAGAGTCTTCGGAAGAAGTCAATGTGGTAGAAAGAATTCCACCGGGTAAATATAGTAGTGTGCCATAGTCATATGAATCTGCCAACTCTGTTGAAGGAAGCAGTAATGCCAACAAGAACCTCATAGGACCCTCCGAGCAAAAGAAGGCATTACGATGAACCGAATGCCCCAATGTCTCGATTTTCCAAGGCTTAATGGCCAAGGGGTTTTGAAACCTATGGAAAACTACCGACCTCCACCAAAGCTATCAGACACATGGGACCACTCTCAGTATTGCGAGTATAATCGTAGCAGTTGCCATCCCAATGATAAGTGTTATAAGCTCAGAAGTTCCATCCAAGATCTTATTGATGGCCAAATCATTGGCGACACCATGATTGTCTCTAGTAAAAAGTAGAAAATACCCTAGAATACCCTTGTATATACACCTCCAAAGACTCTTTGCACCTTTGAATGTTCTTTTGTCGAATAAAATCTCCAGGAAACAACTCTTTTCAACACAATGTCAATTTTGGAACCCTTGTTGTTTTCTGGTACCACTAACAATTTTGCAGGGGCTAAAAAGTTGATTATTGTCATTTACTCTCTTGAGAAAACTGTCCGGAGGTACATAATCATTACATCTCTTAAAAAAAAACAAAGACAACAAAGAAAAAAAAGAGGGGAAGATTTTGTTCTCTCTAAAAAAAAGAAAAAAGAAAAAAAGGGAGTCTTCGAAAACAAAAAAAAAAAAAAAGGAGAGAAAGTCTTTTTTCTATATGTTGTCTTCTGCTTCCCAAAACATAATTCCCCCCTCACCATTATTTTCAATCGCCATCACCAGTTGATAAGTGCATCAGTCATTGTTGATTAAAAAAATAATCTAGCAAGTCCTACTTTGAGATGTCAAGGTCTACCACCACAAAAAAAAAAGAAAAAAAGAAAAAAAGAAAAAAGAGAAAAATGATGAAAAAAAAAGAAATGAGAAAAAAGAACAGGAACCGATAGGAAGCCAGAAAAGAAAAGAAAGTTGGAAAAACTGGGACAACCAAGAAGGCAGAAAAGTCTGGAAAGCTGAGAAGTCCAAAAAAGCCAAGCAACTCAGGGATCATACACAACAATTCAGGACTAGGGGCTTTCAAACCCCAAAGGTATCTTCTTAGCCCATATTAATACCTACAACTTATCCTTGCAGAGTATCTTCAACCCATTGCGGCCGAGCTATTAAACGGTACACTAGGGGCTTCTAACCATACACCCAACCCCCTTCCAAGTGCCTGAACAAACCCACCAATTGCCAAAGCCTAACCATCTCTAAAACCCAGCTTCTCAAAATTGGGGCTGCTTATCCCAAGAGAGACAATCTTCTTTTATCCCAAGAGAGAGAATCTCTTCAAGCACTCTCCCAAATTGCTCCGAGAGGTCAAAAAAAAAAAAGAGAAGAAATTTCCCTCTCGCAACAAAAAAAAAAAAGAAACAAAAAAGAGGAAGAGAAAAGAAATTTCCCTCTCGCAAAAAAAAAAAAAAAAAAGAAAAAAGAAAAAAAGAAAAGAGAGAGAGAGAGAGAAGCCTCTCCTGAGCAATTTCTTCAAAATATTTCTCTCGCAACAAAAGAAAAACATCAATCACTCTTGGACCACCCCATAACCCACAACCAAAGCCAAAAGCCGACCTCCCAACCATATTCACAACCGGGTCCAAAAAACAACTTTCTATCCAAACCAGCGACCTAAAGGCCCCAATAATCGCCTGCGATCGCCTTTCCTAAAATAACCAAACCCATGGCCGAAAATACCTTTGAGCAAGAGGCCGATCAGATCCTCAATCCTAAAGCTAAACCATCCTATATATATATATATATATATATATATATATATATATATATATATATATATATATATAAACATTCAGTTTCCTTCATAAAAAAATATATATAATAATACAAAACAAAAAAAAATTGTGTATTTCGAAAGTATATGTCGTATTCTTTTACATCCTTTTAATAAATAAAAATGCATTTTTGTGCATTTAAATAGGTATTATAGCCATTAAAAAAAAGAGAAGAAAAAAAATTATATGTGTTATGTTACATCCAAATGGTTACTTTTTGCATCAATTGCATTATAAAAATACATTTTAAACATATGTACTGCATTTTTGCATTATAGTATGCATGATAAAATAAAAGAATGCCCATGCATCATGATAGTAGGCATCCTATAATTTTCTACATCACATTTGCATCAAATAAGGTAGTATATGCATCCATCATTTGTATTTATTGTCCAATAAGCTGCATTAGGGGTGCGCCAAAAAGAAAATAAAATGCCACCAATCATGAAAATGAATATCCCTATGACATTTACTATATCCATGCGGTATAAGCATGCATGAAAAATAAAATTTATGGCATAAAATATATCTGTTTAGTCCCGTATTTATCCGAAAATGTGTTTAGAAAAATTTGATTTGTATTCCGAAAAGTCCGTTTCATGAACATATTGCATGCAAAAATGTGTTTTGGCTTATAACATGCATCATATAGCTCCAATTGCATTTATAGCATAAATCATGCATAGTAGGGTTAAATAGTGACCACTAGTTCAATCATGCATCGCAAGAATAAATTACATAAATTTCATGCATCATTACCTAATTGAATCATTTAGACATAAATAGGACATGCATAAACATTATTAATAAAGTCAGAAGTGCTCCAAAATTGCCAAATAGTACTAAAATCTAGCAGATCTGAAGTATATCCAGACAAATATTAAAAAAAAGAAGAAAGTTACGGAAGTAGGTGGAAGATTGGACACATGAGTGTCCTGATCGCGAAGAATGTTGCCCCAGTCGTCCGTGGAATACCGGTATTTGAGTTTATTTCGGACCAAACGAGGAAACTCTTTCCTCCTTTCGCCAGATTCTGGGTGCAAGGGTGCTTTCCCCTTCCTGGATCGTGAAGAAGATGCCATCTGCTAGACAAAACACTCGAGTTGGAGAAAGAAAATTGAGAAAAGGAGCAAAAATGAGAAGGAAATGAAAACAAGCAGCAATGGCGTCGGAGCTGTGCAGCAAAGAAAGAAAGAAGGAAGAAGAAAGGAGCAGTAGCTCCCTTTCCCCACTCCCCCGTCAATAATAAGGAGGAAAAAGGAATTTTTCCCTTTCCTCCCTCCGAAGTTTGAAGCTGTGACACTTAAGTCCTCAAGTTCCAAAAATTCCAAAATGGCCCCTAAGCTTAACGAACGATTAACAAAGGAAATTTTGTTAACCAAACTTAGCGGCCATCTACCCGAGGACAAAAGGAAAAGTAATATCCCCAGCAGATCAGCCGCGAAGTAAGCAGTAAAGCAAAAAAATAAATTCAGGCAGCAATGATATATAAATAAAAAAAAAGAAGAAGAAAGAAAAAAAGAAAAAAGAAGTCCCTAGCTTGAAGAAGCGAATGTGACAGAAATGTCAAAATAAGCTGAATCCGCGGCAGCCACCCAAGCACGAAAAAGTAAGAAAAGTAAAGTATTCTTATCCTAACTTCAAGTTAAAAAAACATATAAAAAATAAAAGTCTTTTTCAAAAAGTGTTTTGTTTTTCAAAAAAAAAAAACAAAAAAAGAGGAATATTTCAAAAACACAAAAAAAAAAGGAAGAATATTTCAAAAACACAAAAAAAAAAGAAACGAGGAATATTTCAAAAACACAAAAAAAGAGGAATATTGAAGAAAAAAAAACCCAGAGAGAGTGAGAAGAAAGGAAAGGGAAAAGAAAGATCTTTTTTGCCGTATTTGGCGACAGATTTTTATCGGTCTTGTATAGTTTTCGAAAAACATGAAGAAAGTTCTTTTTTGCCGTGCTCGGCGACAGATTTTGATCGGTCGAGTGCAGTTTTCGGAAAATTTGAAAATTTTTCTTATTGTGTTTGGCGACAAGGTATTGACCAGTTGGGCACAATTTTTGAAAATTTCTCTTAACATATTTCGATAACAGGTTTTGCCCAGTTGAAATATGGTTTCCGAAAAACTTTAAAATCTTCATACCGTATTTAACTTCCATTTTCGACCGATTGAATACGACTTTGTCGATATACATGAGAATCTTTTTCCTGTTGTGTTCTTGGTCGGGTTTTTGACCCGAAGGACATTACATCCGCGTTGGTTGTAGTTTAGGTTTTGGCCTGAACTACGTTTGGTCTGATTTCCTTTATTAAGGAATACGTAGGAAGCCTATATTAGTAGGTCTGCCCATCAGAGCACTTAATTTGCATATCTGCTTAAAAACTGCGATAACCTTGTGACGACCCGATCTGGATCTCAATACGGGATCCCAAGGTCGTGCCATCAAGACAACTAAGAGACAGACAAGCACCTGCTAAGCATAATGGTGCGAGTCAGAAGATGAGCCAACAAGCTCAAGACAGGAATATAAAGCCATAATGGCGATACAGGAAAGTAATAACCAAAACCTGCGGAAGCAAAACCATAATGGAACCCGAGCTAACAAGCTCCTAAATATAAACAACCAAAGAGATGGTAAATCTCTCGGCCCAAAAATTCGACGCGCGTGACGCAACATTAGACACGCACAACAAACCATCGGCATCCAAGGCCGGTAACTATCAAAATCCCAACCTGATAAACAACACTCAACGGCTATAACTTGCCAGAGGAACAATTTACTATAACCATATAATCAATGCTAAACCACCAACCAAACCTCACGACTAAAACTATCGGAGGTAGGAACAACAATATACCACAACTAGAATAAGCGAGCCACACATGCTCGAAACGACAAAGGAAATAAATACTAAGGGTACAAATGCTCGGCAATACAACCGGCTCCCAAATACACAACCATAATATAACACTACAATCTACCCAAGTAAAGTCTACATAACTTTACATTCGAGCCTCACAATAAATACAACATAATAATAAATAACTCCAAGCTTTTGACTTGGAAGACCACCTGCTAAAAGTCGTTATCCGAAGCATTGCGTACTAAGCGGGATCACTGCACACTAGGGAAAACAATCACAGGTGAGTCATAATGACCCAGTAAGTTTCTAAATGCAACACGTGGCATATTATGACATGGCATGGCATAAATGCACAATCATATAAAATCATGGTATCATGCTAGTATACCAACATGAAACATGTACTTTATTTTTAAAGCACATAAACTCACATAAATCAAGTAGCATTTTATCTTTCATATAAATGCTCATAAATAAACATGTGTAACAGTAAACGTAATCGAACCGTTACTATCAAATCTGGGTTCAAAACCCAACCAACTTACCATAATATCAAATCTCAAACCATGATTCGGGCTCAATTCCCAATCAATAATACCATGGGGTTTCCTCCCCAAATAATCTCAACTCATCAGTTTCCCTTAATGAGTACTCATTACATTCATCCAACCTAGGATGAGAAATGAGAGCTCGATGTCAGGCTAGATGGCATAACTCGAGATCACATCCCACTAACACTATTGGCCAAATAGTGAGGAGAAAAGGACCCAATGCAACGATTCATAGCGATTGTTCCCAAAGACTATGAATCGTCCCATTGCCGACACAACAACCAAACCCGCCAGCTGGACTTTAAACCAAACGTTCAAGTAGATATTTACTTGTCTAAACCAATGAGACCAAATTCATTATTATCGGGCTCATTAAATCATGTAGGACATAATGCTCTACAACAACTCATAAACCATGCACATAATTGCACATAAACAAATAGGGCATAATGCTCCACAAAATCCCATAATCCATGCACATTTTTGCATATAACCACGTAGGATATAATGCTCTACGAAATCTCATAAACCATGCATATAATTGCATATAAACAAGTAGGACATAATGCTCTACCAAACATCATGAACAATGCATATATTTGCATATAACCATTGTATTCAACTAACTTACAAGTTTAGTTTAAAAACAACATATTGAGGTATTCATTATTCCTCAAGTCATCAACCCAGTCAAGTATAGCTTACAAGCTTAATAAAATATAATGTGAGGTCTTCCATAATCCTCAACTCAAACCAAAACAAGACTACTACGCTAGTCTCAAAATATCCACAATTCAAGACTTATTATTTAGTCTTTATTTTAAGTATACCGGACTCAATTATAGTCCTAATCGTCATACATGATCGACATTACCAATTCCATACTCACGAACAACATGACTACTCCGTAGTCACTTCTCACAGATGTTTTCATATACACGCAACAAAAATCCTTGAGAAGAGGATTCTCTCTTAATCTTCTCTTAAATAATCTCGTGACCTTATGCGGGTCTCCATTGTCCCATGCTCTAACAAGCATGCTTAAAATATATTTCTAATTAACCTCCATAACATAAGCGTCGCCATAGGACACAACCAAAAACCCGGTGTGCACAAACATAACCCAAACAAACCCAAACATTGTAGGGTTTCAACCCAAGGCTTTTCATCATTTTATTAGCCTTATAACGACTCCGTTGAGTCTTACTAACACATTTCATTATTTATGTGTTTTATAAATTCACACCGTAATAATTTCTTAAAGTTTACAACCAAATCTCAATAGTCATTCGGGCTTAATTCCCAAGACTAAAAATCCACAAAACACATCTCAATCACCAACCATTTAAAGTTTGGAAGTTATGTTCTTCACTCCATTAACCAAACGAAATCCAATTATCGTAGGATTTCAACCCAAGTTCAATTAGCACATGATCGAACTTATAATGACTCCGCCGAGTCCAATCTACCCTTTCTAAAATTTTAGGGCATAGAGGCCATGGGTCTCAATTCCCCCAATATTCATAACTATCAACAATAGCCATCATCCTGGGTTCGTTTAACTCACATAAACCCAACAAAACCTTCACTAATACATCATAGAATAAATTCATCATTTTGAGCACAATTTCATTTAGCTCACCTTACCAATCATAATTCCCAATTCATGATTAAATCATACAACCTGGTTTAATACACTCTATTAAGCATATAAAACATAGTAATCAAGCTCACATTAATAATTTTGCAAGCTAAACCAAATTTGGGAAAAACTCCCTCCAAGTATCTCAACCAAACCAACATCAAAACTCATGGATAATCAACATAATCAAGTTCAATAGACTAGTTAGAACATGAATTTCACATATATCATGGTCTCACATAGGTCAATCAAGTTCTATCATCAATTTGTAAACCTAGGGTTCATGCTTCTTCTACAAACCCTAACAATGGCTTCCATTGACCTCACATAGCACAAATGATTGTTTCCCTAGGGTCAATGGAGCCCAAAAGAAGGAGAAATAGGCTAGAAACTTACCTTATGGCAGACCCTAACAAGCTGCCAACCGAACTCCAAGAGATGAGGTTGTCTCCTTCAACCTTCTCTTCAATCTCACGGGTAGAAAGGGGGAAGAAGACTCCTAGCAATGGCTTCCAAGCTCAAGTCCTTCACGAGCCCTAGAAATCACCCTCTCTCAGCTCTCTCACGTTTTTGTTGAGCGCTCACAGAAGACGGGCAGAGAAGAGGTCGACTGATGGCCGAACAAATGAAATAGAGTGCAGCTGTTTTTCTTTTTATATGGGGGATTAGTTCCCCTTAATCACCCACTAATTAACCCCTAAATCCTCTAATAATGTTTAGGACTAGTATTAGGCTAAGTAAATGGGTTTAACTTAGGTTTAGAATGGGTTTAATTGGTCAAAATTCGGACAGCGCACAAAACAGGAACAAAATCCCGTAACAAGGCTGCCAGGGACCCTTGCGGTCGCATCCATTCCAAGTGATGCGAGCGCATCACTCAATTTTACACTATACACTCCTTTGTTGATCCTTGTTCGGTCCCGGCCTCTCCCGCATGCATCCTCGAGCCTTAAAGCTTCGAAATGGCTCACAATTGAACCCTTAAAGTCCTCAAACATTAAACTAATCAATCCAAGTCTCAACCAATTTTAAAGTAGGTCTAGACTCCCATAAACAACACCCGAAACAACCCGGGGCAAAACCGGCACAAGACGTAACAACTTACTATCTAAACGTCGAATGAGACCGCAAACCGACGGGTAAGAACCCATGATTTTAAACACTTATTAGGGCTACAAAATAGGCCTGAATGCCTCTCAAATGATAAACAACAAATAGGAGAAATAAGCCCTCGAAAGACGAGACGTTCGCCCGGCTCAATCTCAAACTACGCGATAAGGAGAATTGCTATTCTCGAAGCGTCAAAACTTCACGAGACTTATGGAATACATCCAACTAGAAGTCTAACACATCTAAACATGTTATTTAATCATCATGTAAAGATCTGGGACCAAATCGAGGTCCAGAACACAAAACCCGAATAAACTCTCAATCGCGTCGCATTTCGACTATCGTCGGGTCACGACCTTTGACTTTAGCAAGTCAACAACTATATGACATGTCTTAAAAGTGTTTTAGTCTTAATGTGGTCTCTCATCCACATCTAGACTCTCTCACAACCCAACGAGAAATCAACCAAAGAAGAAATGCGAGCATTGCACGCAATTCAAGCTAACCGGGAATCGGGATCTTACATCCTCTCCCCCTTAAAAAGAATTCGTCCCGAATTCTAAACCGTATCTCAAACCAATGCTAGGTTATCACCTCAACATGGAATACCCAGACACCGCTACGGTGTCTCACAATCCCGAGTAAACACTCGATGCTCAAAAACCATAAACCTAGACTCAGTCTCCGAGTCTACCATCACAATAACCAAACCAAGTATATGAGGATCAAACTACTGTGATCCCAAACTCAGGTTTCAAGACCTTTCAATAGGCACAACAACATTAAACCCTCTTTAGATTGAAAATATTATGACTCGTATTCGAGTCGCGAACAACACTAACCAAATCTCGTACACAACTCCAAAGCTAAACATGAAACAAGTTCAAGCACACCATAACATTCAACTACCGAAACTATTTGTCTCGGGGCACATCATAAAATTCGCGCATAACAGACCTTAAGTCACAAGGAATAATAATTGCCTATAGAGCAATTCTTAACCAAATCAGAGGCAATCAAGTTGACATTTCAAGCCACGTAAGTAATACTCGCGATCTCCCTATCGCGGGTAAGAACACATAAGAGTGCAACAATGAAATGTTTTGAAAATTCTTTTCATTTAGGTCCATTCCTTTTGGTAATGGGTATAGTCGATTTCTACCACAATTCATACCAATCCTAGTCCAACAACGATCACTTTTGATCACCAATTTAGGGTACCGGCTAAATTGGATATTCAAAAGCTTTAGTTTACAGGATCTGAAGGTTCATGATAAAAAGGTTTTAAGCATCCTTTTTAATAGTCTCCTACGCTAAGGAAATGAATGAGCAGGAGATAACAATTATGAAATGAGAGTTTAAGATACTGCAATGAAGATGCATCAAGTAGGTGTTCCCTACAACTAATGCACATAACTGAATAAATTCAAGTCAAGTAACAAGGTCTATTACCTTGACAAACAACAACCATATTTTACCACAAAACTCGTGCACCTAGCACGCAACCATGAAAACTCGATAGAAGTCACCACGTATCGACTCGGCTACTAGTAGTCGTAACGTTTATACTTCACAAATCCAACTTTTCTTAAACTCTAGACCAAGGCTACAACAGACGTATATTCTAACGTCCCCAAAACACCAAAACTTCAACAACATTGTGGTGAAACATCATACTTGTTCACAAAAAATCAACCCATCGATCGCAATACTTAACCTTTGCACTTATCGAGTGTATACTACTCGCATAATAATCATAAACAATATTATAGATGTATATTATTCATCACCTTAAACATATCCCCATAGGATATACAAGTATCATATCAAACCAACAAATATCATCATACAATTCATGCTTCATATATATATATATACATATATATACGAATATTCATACCCCGGCTCTTAATATAGGCCGACAAAACCGTAACCCCATAAAACCATTGGTTACTATCATCGTAACACAAATTCACCCTTAATGCTCTTTATATATAGTATAGTCCTATAAATATATAGACTACACAAGAATCCACAAATCATGTGTGATTACCTACGTAATTCACAAATCAAACAATACCACAAACCCGGCATCTCATTGGGGCTTTATCCCAATCAAACAATAAACCAACAATATGCAATACACCATGTAATGTATGTATGAATGCACATGAGCTTCCGATAAGACGTGTACTCATAATAACAATAATCGTAGTAAGCGGTACAATATATATACGAGCGATAC
>JABEVN020001520.1:0-24531 GCA_013146195.2 Codonopsis lanceolata
TATAAGAGACTTAGTTGAACAAGGCATTATGCGCATTGAACATGTTGAAGTGAAAGAAACCAATTGGGCGATATTTTTTAAGAGTCTAGATTTTGAGATTCATAAATCTTAGAAATCTCTCGGTATGTGTGCCATGTAATCCCTCACTTAAAAAAATTAGGCATATTGCATTGTTGTTTAGGCACACTAGTATCACTCTATATGTTTAGTACCTCTTTGATTGTCTTGGTGATTCATTCAAAATTATTGTGATCTTATTGTTCAAATTCTTCTCATCATCTCCCAATAAAGTTGTAATTGAATTGAAAATTTTTACATTAAACCACAAAGGAAAGAGCTACCTTTCGAAATTTTAAGGATCTTTTAATTTGTCAATGTACTATGAAGTTTAGACTTGCATGGGTTGATCTTGACTAAATTGACTCCTTTTAATTGACAAAAAGTGTGAAGAAGCTACCTAACGGAAAAGAGCTACCTATGAACAAGGTTGTGTCTTTCTTTTTGGGACTATGAATTTTTAAATTTCATGGGTTGATCAATAAGTTAGTTGCTACCCTTGGTAAATAGTGTGAAAGGTTCTAGTGGATTTGTCAATTTAGCTTGAAATAAAGTAAAGCTATTTTCTTAGGAAATAAAGTACCTATGATGTTTATGGGAGTAGTTGTGTTTATTTGGTGAAAAAAATGAGGTTTGGACATAAAATCACAGTTTTTGGTGAATGTGTTTTCCATTCTTTGCAACATTGGGAGCGCAGCGAGATGATCTAGACATATCACTTGTGCATTCTTTCCTTTGATTTTCTCTTTTTTTGCATATTTTAGACATGCTTTCTAGGTCATATAGTTGTTGGATATCGGCCTCCTAAGTTTATGTCCTTCAAGCTGATGCTGTTTGCTTCTTGTTCACAAGGTCAATATTTTATGTGGTTGTCTAAGGTATTGTGTTCTTCTTGAGAATCGGGCTGGATTCATTAATGCGTGTTGGAAATCTTGTGTGGTTTCAATCTGTTTAAGTATGATTTGTGCATTCTTAAAATTCTTGATGAAATCAAAATTTTGAAAATCGGTGTGATTAATTTCTTCCACATATCTCTCATGTTCATAACGGACGGATGCTTATCTTAATTCTATCAGTTGTTAGCATTTGATTTTTCATCAAAGTTTGAAATTTGAATTTACGGTTTTGAGACTTCTCACCTTCTCTCATTTAATAAATCAACGACTAATTGTAATTAGTGGAAGGATTAGTGTTTGTTCTTGCGAGAAACACAAGACTCTTCTCAAAAGGCTTTTCTCTCAATTCTCAGGCGATCTTCTCACTTCTCCATCTTCTCCCTAAATTCGAATTCATTCATACTCCTTGATTTCTCCTAAACTCAAATGGCTTCCTCTTCTAAAAGCCCCAAATTGTCAAAGATCGATGCGGCCCGACATTCAAAGAGACATTGAGGCCCAATTCATCTTCTGAAAATCCCTCAACGGCCATGGTAGTGTTTCAATCGTTCCCTGAACCCCTCACAGTTATACTTCCAGGTGAAAAGGGAAACGAGATTGATGTTGACAATCCAGGAGATTTGTCTGGCTTACCAAAATTGGTAACCTAGCTCTCGCGTTGTTAAGAGGCAACGGGGTATTCAGGCCAATTATGAAGATCCATCTGTTGCCGATGTTCAAGCGGCAAGGCAGAAGAACAAAAATCGGACCGGGATTCTTTAAAGAATCAGTCGATCTTGTAAGCGACTCGGATGATGAGGATTTCGTTCCTCCTGCCGGCTCTATTTCTCCCGTTCGAGAGCCATCTCCAACACCAGCATCTCCTACCTCTCCTCATGTCGAAGCGACATCCAAGGCGATGATTATTCTATCCCCGCCTCGAGGTTGTTTTCCCATCTGAATCATCTCCTCATCCAAGAAAGTCACCAACTGTGGATGTGAGTTTTTCTTCTGATAATGACCAAACAACAGCTGATGAAGATGCGGTATGTTGCCAAATTTAGTAAAAAGTAGCGATCTTTCTCTTCTCCAAGTTCATCTCATATGCCTCAACCGGAGGCGTGCCTAGCCAACCTAGTTCCTCAGAGTTTGATGATAGTTCGGATAAGGACTACGAAGAAAAGAAGGGGTCTCCTGCAGAGAGTGAAGATTCTGAAGTTGCTCCTGTGCGCTTCACCAGAAGCCGTTCTGCCCGCACCAATGTTGCTCCCATTGCTGCAACATTCAAAAAGTCAAAACCATTGGGTACTCCTTTCTCCTCAAAGTTCATATCTAAGACTGCATCATCTAGATACAATATCTCTAGAAATATTATTGATGAGCGAAATGTCAGTGCCTTCTCTCATACAATCTTATAATCTCACCGCCTTTTTTTCGATAGAAGTCTTATGAACACTGTTTCTCTAGCTGCCCCATATTTTAGAGAGTTGATTCATGAATTTTATGCCAACATTGAGAAGCGGATTTGTAATCCTTCTGATTCTAGTTTTGAGAAAGTCTTTGTAAGAGGAAAATGGTACTCCTTTTCTCCCTCTATCATCAATTATGTTCTACAAACTCCTTCATCTGGCAACTTTGATTTTGCTCTAGATCTAAATTCCTGTGTGGTTGAACTGTCTGGTGGAAAACTTTCTCAATGGCCTGTTAAAGGCACTCCTCTTAGTACCTCCCAACTATCTTCCCTGTATGCCTTTCTGCACAAAATTTGCTGTGCAAATTGGTCACCCTCCACAAACTCAAATGTCATAACAGAAGAGCATGCAAAAGTCCTTTATCTCATTGGGACTAAGGGTTCTTTTGATTTTGGTCTTTATGTGTTTAGGAAAGTCTCCTCAATGGCAGAAACAGGAGGAGACAAAAGGTCTCTCATTTTTCCTTCTCTCATCTATAAAATCCTTATGTCTCAGGGTTACAAGCCTTCTCCCTCCATTTGGCTATCACCTCTCCTTGAACCTCTCCAATTTTCTGCAAAACTGTTAAGAGGTGATAGGTTAGTAAATTTGCCCCTACCTCCTGCATCTGATCCTCCCTCAGCTGGTCCTAGTTCCTCTCATCATCCTGCCTCCCCCTCAGTTACAGCTTCTCCTGTTGTTACTCCCATTGCACCTCCCATTGCTGCAACATCTGTTGCAACATCCATCATGTTTGCCCACCCTACTGCTCCCATCTCAGTGTCCTTTGTCAAGGAACAATTAAAAATGATTCAGTCTCAGATTACTCTACTTTCTGCTCAAACCTCTTTTCTCACCTCCTTGGCTGCTCAATATTCTACTTGGCTAGATAGTCATTCTGGTCAAATAGGGGGTGAAGGTGAAGATGCAACTGCTGGTGAAGCTGCAAGAGTTCTGAAGGGAAGCTGCAGCCATTCCTTCTCATGAAGCTGATGAAAGAGTTCCCGGTCGCTGCTAGTGAAGCCGGCCGCAGCCTATTCCTTCTCATGATGTTGGTTCTGTCCCTATGTAATTTTGGTGATTGGTAGTTGGCCTGTTTCTCATGGATAATTCTGAACACTTATTTCATTTGGTTCTGTCTTTATAATCCTGTAATGATTGGATATACTAGAACTCTTGTTATAAGTAGTTGTAGTTTTAATCATGTTTTCCCTTGGTATATTATTTTTTATATTAGTTTCAGGGGGTGTTTGTTAATGATAACTTCTTGCAGGTCATCTTTGGATATTCAGGATTTGACCAAGAATGCTCAACAAAGGGGTGATTGTAAGGGTAAATTAGGCAAAGCCTAATTTATCTTGTTTTCACCTTTCTTGGTCAAAGAAGGATTTTATTTTAGTTAATGATTATTTAGGTGTTAGATTTTGTCTAGGATATTTTTTGGTAGATTGATTTGAAAAATCTTTCAAAAGATTTAGGTAATATATTTTTGGCAACTAAATCTTTGCAAATAATTTAGTTATTCAAAGTATCATGGTTGTATTAGGAAAGGTAATCTCTTATTTTTGATAACTAATCTCTTTCCTAGTAGGTTTGTGTTTGCTCTTGCCGTGGCCTTTGCAGGACTGTGTATATATTGGAGGCTGATTGCGAAGCAATGTAGACCTGTGAGAGAAGATTAAGAGAGCTATACGCTGTGCACGCAGGAAGAGCGAAAGAGAATAGGAAAAATCATATAAACTGTGAGCTATCTTCCTGGAGTTGAAAGGCAGTTCATCCATATACATAGAAGCTGTTTTGAAGTCTCAGTTGGTGCAACACCAACAGCTTCTTCAAGCCATTAAAGAACTGATCTTGTGTGCTTCCTGTTTCTGTCATCAAGAAGTTGTTTTTCTTTTGTCTTTCTTCCCACGTTTGGTTTAGTGTTTTATGTGGGATTTTTGGTTCTCCAAGATACTATATCTTGTGAGAATCTTTTGTTGGTTATTAAGTGCAAAACAGTTTTTGATTTTAATATAATTTGTGTGGCCTTGAGGCTTGATCTACAAGTATCAAACTTGTAGATTGTTTTTGATTAATTTCTGTCTACTTAATTCTGCTTGAAATAAAGTCTGAATTCAATACTTTCGCTGCTATACTTTTGATATTAGTTTCTGTTGTCATTGTTATTGCCATTGTTGCAACAATCAGTGCAACATTGACAATCTCATTGACACATATTGAGAATCCGTGGTATCACGTTCTTTCAAAACCCACAATGTTAAAAACAGTAACACCACCTCTCCTTATCCTTTCAAGAATTACTGCAACTATAACCAAATTTCTACTGAGTATATGAAATACTCTTGTAAAATAGACACTATCTGTGAACCTCAAACCTATGAGCAGGCTACCAAAGACCCCTTGTGGTGCAAAGCCTTGGAAGAAGAACTGAAAGCCTTGGAAACTAACAACACCTGGACCTTAGACTATCTCCCTGAAAAGAAACACAAAGTTGGATCCAAATGGATTTTCAGAGTTAAGTACAATCCTGATAGCAGTGTTGACAAATACAAAGCTAGCTTAGTTGCTAAAGGATTTACACAAATTGAAGGAAATGACTACTTTGAAACCTTTACTCCTGTAGCAAAGATGACATCTGTTAGAATCCTTCTCTCTATTGCAGCCTCAAAGAAATGGGATATCACACACATGGATGTATCCAATGCTTTCCTACATGGAGATCTGAATGAAAAAATCTATATGGATCTTCCCTCTGGATACAACCATAATCTTCCCAAGAGAAAAGGTCCTATAGTCTGTAAACTGCATAAATCCATGTATGGTCTTAAGCAGGCCCCAAGACAATGGTTTGAAAAGTTCTCCTCTACCCTCACTGAATTTGGTTTCTTACAATCTCCTAATGATCATACCTTATTTACTATGAGCTCTAATGGAAAATTTACTGTTATTTTAGTATATGTTGATGACCTTCTCATTTCAGGAAACAACAAAGAGATCATTACAAAAGTCAAAGATCATCTTCATTCCAAATTCCCTGTAAAAGACCTAGGAAATCTCAGATATTTTCTTGGTCTGTAAATTGCCAAGAACACTACTGGAATATGTCTGCATCAAAGAAAGTATACAGTGGACATCATCAAGGACTGTGGCATTCTCAATGCTAAACCCAAACTTACTCCCATTGAACAACACCATAATCTTGCTACTAACCCTGGTGATCCCTTAAGCAATCCTGCACCTTATAGAAGACTGGTAGGAAGGCTGATTTATCTAACCATTACCAGACCTGACATTGCCTATGGTGTTCACATCTTAAGTCAATTCATATCTAAACCTACCACTGAACAATGGAAAGTTGGTTTATGACTTGTTAAGTACTTGAAAAATAGTCCTGGACAAGGCCTCTTCTATCCTTCAGATACTCCCTTGAGCCTTACTGCATTTTGTGACTCTGATTGGACAGCATGTCCCATTACAAGAAAATCAGAATCGGCTTCTCAGATCTTCCTTGGCAGTTCCCTTATTTCCTGGAAAAGTAAGAAACAAAATACTGTCAGCAGATCTTCATCAGAAGCAGAATATAGGAGCATGGCTAATACCTGTTGTGAACTGACCTGGATCACAGCCATTCTCAAAGACTTCCAAATTATCAATTCAGAGCCCATTCCTCTTCATTGTGATAATAAATCTGCTATCTATATAGCTGCCAACCCTGTATATCATGAAAGAACTAAGCACGTAGAGATTGATTGCCATATAGTCAGGAATATGGTTCAGAAAAATCTGATTACTACCAAATACATTCCCTCTCATCTTCAAGTGGCAGACCTCTTTACCAAAGCCCTTCCAAGTGGTAAATTCTCTTACCTGGTGTGCAAGTTGCAAGTTAAAAATCTATTCTCCACTTCCAACTTAAACGGGGGTGCTAAATTCAGTAAAAATCATCAAGATATTAAAGGGGAAGAAGCTGCCAATGATTCAAAAGGGGCAAAGTGTAAACTTTTGTAACTCCTCTTCTTTCAACTCTTTCAGGGGTGTCGAGTGTCTTTCTTGATTAGTTAGTTAGTTATCTATTTTTCATTAAGGGTCTTTATGTAATTTCTCTATTCTTTGTCTGTTAGTTTGTTGGTTCAGAGCCATATATATTGGCTTAGCCTGGTTTGTCTGCACTTGAGATTTTCAATATGATTTGTATGGGATTATCCCCGAAAGTTCTTTAATATCAAATAAAACAATTCTTGTATTCGTTAAGAAATTCAATTCTCAACAAATATATACCTTATTAATTAAACTTTTCAAATGAGGACTCTTTGATTGGAATAGAGGGAGTATATGTTACGTAAACAAATAGTTTTCCCAACAAAATATGATTGAATTCAGCCACAACTTGATTACAACTCTAGTTGAAAGCATGTACGAGAAGTTGCATTTTCTTACTCCCGACCCTCCAGGGCTTGTACTCTGTAAGTTGACACAAAAAGAAGAATTAGGATGAAAAAATATTGCACCCCTAAAATTGAAATAAAGTTAGCATCTCTTTTTTATGTAACCCGTAAAAATATTACTCCCTCCGTCCCTAAATTATTGTCCTCCTTCTCTTTTTCGTCCGTCTCAAAATAATTATCCAGTTTGAAACTTACTTTTTTAGAACATCACTTTTATAATTTTATCCTTACTTTTTCACCTTACTTTAATTATGGGCCGCATACGCATGAGCTTTAAAATAAACTACACATTAAACCAATATAAATAATTAAGGCAATTGTTTTTTTCTTAATCCGTGAGCCGGATCAACTAGGACGATAATTTAGGGACGGAGAGAGTAATAAAGATTATAATTTGAATTATAAAACTATGAATTGTTTTTACATTTGTTCCTAAATTATTGTTCTGTTTTGATTTAGTAAAGTCAAATTCATTTTCAAATGAAAATATGATTTGTAGTACTTAAAAAATATTAGGCAAAACACACCTTTGGGCCACTGTACTTTTCAAAAGGTTGCAATTAGGCCACTGAGACTTCAAAATTTTCAGGATGGCCACTGTACCGGAGTTATCTTGCACGTTTACCCTTTTTTTGGATGGACGTTAGGTTAGGTTAAATGTCTATTTTACCCCCGTCTTCATCATCATCACTGTGATAAAGTAACCCAGATCTGGGTTTTAAAACTCAGATCTAGGTTTATAAAACAATGAAATCTCAACCTTACTATCCATTAAAGCTGGTCTTGTCCGGCTCATGAAGGAAAGAAGGTTTTACCCAGCCCACCAGTCGGCTCAAAGATCGGAAGAGTTGTCGGTGGATCGCTCAGGAAGACATCACCATCCTCATAGACACCGACAACTCTTTTACCCAAATTTCACCCGCAACATCCGTCGTGCCCTATTTGATCTTGTCCGATCCGCGGACCCTGGCGACTTTCTCTTCGTCCACTACAGCGACCATGACACCCGCCTCCCTGCTGAGACCGGCGACCTAGATGACATCGGCTACGACGACTACATCGTCACAACCGACATGAGCCTAATCTCCCCTCGCCCTATCTCTCTCGCCCTTTCCGCCTCTATTTACTCCGGCCAAATACAGAGCATCTCAAGAATGAGACCAAGCTGGTGGCTGGTCACCGGTGATGAGTAAATCTGTGGTTTGACCTGGTCTAAGCATGTTTATTGGATAGATCTGGTGGGTTTGTTGATGATTTTTGGGATTTTGTTTGAATCTAGGAATTTTGAATCTTCAATCTAGATTTTGTTTGAATCTGGAAAATTTGAATCTTGAATTTGGGATTTTTCGGAGAAGACGATGACAGGGGCAAAATAGGTATTTAACATAAATTAACTGCCAAACTTAACGTCCATCCAAAAAAAGGATAAACGTGCAAGATAACTCCGGTACAGTGGTTTTCCTGAAAATTTTGAAGTCTCGGTGGCCTAATTGCAACCTTTTGAAAAGTACAGTGGCCCAAAGGTGTGTTTTGCCAAAATATTACCAATTACATGTTTAATGATTCAAAATACGCCAAATTTTAATTTAAAAAACAATCGATTTGACGTAAAAAAGACAAAAATAAATACTCATCCGTTTTTAAATAACTGTCCTCATTTCTCTTTCTTTTTTTCGTTCCACAATAATTGTAATCTTTCAAAACTTTTCTTTTATTTATTTTTTTCTATAATTTTTTCTACCTATTTTAATTATGGCTACATGTTCAAAGGTATAAAAAAACAAAACATTAACTTCACACAAATATTTATATTATAATCAATTAATACTTTTTTCTTAAATAATTATTTAAAAACAGATGGAGTAATAGACTTGGTAAAAAATCAAGCTAGTAATTTAGGTAATTTTGTCTTTTGGAAAAGATAGGTGGGTTAGATCAATCTAGAAATAGTAATGAAGAGACGGAAGCAATGATGAGCGGTGAGGGAGAGCTAACCAAAAAAAAGAGGTGTTTGGATGGTTGGGAGTTGGCACCGTAGCTGGATTTAGGTATTGATGATGACAATTGACATGCATGGTAAGGTGGTCATTTCATGATTTTGGAATTACGTAAAGGTCGAATTTCATAAGCCGAAGCCGAAACGAAACCGTTTAATTATAGGATATTGATTGAGTCGAGTCAAGTCCACCGTTAGAGCATCTTCAATGGTGTCGCTCTATATCTTCCTCTAGTTACCTCGTTTTTTGTTCATTTTATATTTTTTTAACACTCTAAAAATATTTCCACTCCAGTAATCACCCTCTATACAATCCTTTAAAACCTCAAATCTCTTTCATCACAACTAACAAACCTAACTACCACCATATTTTTCATCTTTTTTATTTCTATTTTCCCAACACAATTAGAATTAAATATTTATATTTTATATTATATATTCTATGAAAAAAATATTATATTTTTTAATTATTTCGATTACTTTCATCTAAAAATATATGTTATTTTAATGGTTAATTTATGTTTATAATACATTATTATTATTATTATTATTATTATTATTATTATTATTATTATTATTTTATCCTCTTATATATTAAGAACACGACACAAATGATTTCTTTTGGTTGAAAATAATTCACAATTAATACACAAATTTCATTAAAAAAATAGAAATCTTTCAATTTGATCAATAGAACAAGTTTACGATAATAATGTAGTACGATAATAATGTAAAAAAATATATATTTATATCAGTAGCTTGCAACGGTAGGAAAATTTAAGATGACAAAGTTAGTATAATTAAAGGAAACCTCATATTATACTACTAATATTTATTTTACTATCAATTACTTTTTCTTAAACTGTGTGACAGGTCAAAGAGAACGATTATTTGAAAATGGAAGAAATATATGTTTTAATAAGTTTTAAAATTTCTTTTATCTAAAAATATATATCAATCTAATGGGAAATTTATGTTTAAAATACAGTTTTATTATTATCTAAACATAACTCCTACCGAAGAAAAGAAAAAAAAATAGCACCAAATAAAACATATTAAATAATAATAATTTTACCCGGAATGGAGGAAGTATTTTTTACATTTTATATTCTATTGAAATAATTTTATGTTTTAAGAAATTCAATTACTTTTATCTAAAAAAATATATGTTTACAAAACTAATTATTTTGCTATAATCTCAATTAAATCTCTCCATTAAAAAAAAATATGTAAACAACAAACATGGGTATCATGCATATGAAAAGGTTGGACACAAAAAAAATGTTACTATTCCTTCTAAGCCTCCCTCTAAATTTAGAGGAATGTTTAGTTGGTTTTAGAGGAAGGGGGTGTGGTAAAGTGTCCATTATAGGATTAAGGGTGGCTAAAAAACTCTAAAAATAAGCAAGAGTATTGATAATAGTCCACCATTGTGGATGCTCTTAGGATGTAGATAGACACTGCAGTCTGCACCGAAAAGCGGGCTAAATTCAATTGGCAAGAAAAAGAAAGTACTTCGGCCGTTTTCAAATTATCTCCACTTTTTCTTTTTTTATCTATTCTAAAATAATTGTTTTTAAAAAAATTAAAAAACACTTTTATCATTTTATTCTTATTTTTTGTATATACTTTAATTATGGTAATATATTCAAGTGTATTAAAGGAAACCACATATTTCATCAATATTTATAATTCAATCAATTACACCCTTTATTTTCAAATTATCGTCCACCTTTCATTTTTCGTCCGTTCTTAAATAATTGTCATCTTTCAAAATTTTCTCTTTTAAAAAAACGCGTTTACCACTTTATCCTTATTTTTTTTATACCTACTTTAATTATGCCCACATGATCAATGACATTAAAGCAAACCACACATTTCACTAATATTTATAATACAGTCAATTACTTTTTCATAAACGGTGTGCCAGGTGATCAAAGTAGATAATATTTTAAAAACGGATGGAATACTTTTTCTTAAACGATGCGCCGGGTCAAAGTAGACAATATTTTAAAAACGGAGGGAATAGAACTTACCGCACACTAATTAAGAAAAATAAGTTTTAAAGCAGGTAAAAAAGAGTAAGAGTAAAAATGGTAAAAATATATTTTTTTTAATGAAAAGTTTTGAAAAATGACAATTATTATAAATGACGAAAAATGAAATGGTGATGATAATTTAAAAATAGAGAGAGTATAACAAGAATAAAAAAGGTTGATATTCATTTCCTTTTTATATAAACTATTTGGAAGTAAGACATTTCAAAATCTCATATGAAATGACTCAAGCCCCGGATCACAACTAGTTTAAACTGAGTCTGATTTCGATATTTTTAATTGTTGAATATATTTTTATAAATTATTTTTTAATTTTTTATGAAGTTTAAGTCTTAAAATTTTTATTATGTATTTGTATTAAACAATTAAAAAGTAAAAACCATAGTATTGGTCAAGATTCTCATATATTTTTGTTTGGTTCTGGACCAGATCAATTTATTGATTCTCATACATATTAGGTTGGTTCCGATTCTAAATTTTTTTAAGAACCAGACTATTAGTTTAATTCGATTTTCTATTTTTTCCCAAAAGATAGAACCGAGTCGACCAAGCTCTCCCTAGTGCTAAACATTGCACAACTTAAAAAGACATTACTATATTGCACTTTTTCTTAATATAAATAAAATTAATAAATTACACAAACCATTTAGCACAAAGAAAGAAATTATTTATTGGCAAAGGCTTGTATAAGACCGTCTTACGGATCTCAATTCGTAAGACGGATCCTACAACCCGCCCAAGTTCACAACCCACCCGTTTTATATGTTTTTTCGTATTATTTTACGACGTCTTTTTGTTTCCCGCTCATCACTTTGGCTTTACTTTACTCTTTCGTTTCCCTCTGCCTTTCTCCTCGTCTTTGTTCGATCTCTCAATCTCTCCCAATCTCTCTGAAGTGATTTTTGCTCTCTCATCGTCAGTTTGTTCGTGTGAAGCCTGTCCGTTAGTGTGAAGCATTTTCTTCGTTCGTCACTCGTCGTCGTTGTTCGTCTGAGTTGTTTTTCGGCTGATTTGTTCAAGGTATTTAGAAATAGTTTGTTCAAAACAAAATTCGACCATTGTTGTTTTTTCGCCTTGGTCTATATCGTGTTGTCTTGTATTGTGTGTTTAATTTTTGCTATGATTGTTTTAGTTCATTCTAGGGTTTCTAGGGTTCCAGTTCTTAGCATGTTTGATCTTTCCATTAGCTTCTGTACTGGTATGTTGTACATTCAGTAGAAACCAAATGTAAATTGAACCTGAGGATGGATGTCAAATGCCAATACTACCAACAAGTAATTAGCAAAACTATCAGTAGTATAGTGGCTTACTTAATAAGTAGTACTGATTTCGAAGCTTTGTAGTAATTTGGACTATTACTTATTGTGATCCTCGTTTGGTTTTCTAATTGTGACAAATTGTCACTTTTTGATTGGTGTAAACTGTTGCTACCAAATGTAAGTAACATCAATATCTCTATTTTGCTGTGGAGAAATAATATAGAAAACATAATGCAGTTAGATTTATGTCAATTTTGACCTTCAATGTGTAAATAATCATTATGCTTTTGAATGAAAATTATCAGTTTTGGCTTTTGGCATTGTTTATATTTACGATCAATCAAAGTGTTACTTTTATTCATAAGTGTCACGTTTAGTGTGTCACTTTTAGGCATTAGGTGTGTCACTTTTGGTAAAACAACTCATTTTTATAATTATACAATTTATATCAATAAGAGTGTCACTTTTAGGTTTGGAGTGTGTTACTTTTAGGACTAAAGTGTGTCACTTTTGGGCAAGTGTTACCTCAGGTCCATTTACATGTTTAGCACTAAACAATATATCATTTCAGACTTCAGACTTGTTTTAAAGCTAGCTAGTAATTGTGAAAGTTAAGTTGCATTTTGCTTATGAGTAAACTTTGGAATTGTTTGTATATGTCCAGATGGAAAACAAGAGGAAGCAACAAAGTTCAAGAAGAACTTCTACAAAGAAACAAAAGGTTTCAAATGAGAGGTTAGTGATATGTTCTTAAACCATTTATTTTTCCAAGTATGTAGTCTAGAAGAAGCTCCAATGTCTTGATTTTGTCACTTTAGGATGCAACTGTGTCACTCGGACTGATTAAGTTTATTCAATGAACATAGTACCATTTCAAATGTGTGGCAATGAATTATGTAAATGATCAGGTTCATGCATGAATAAATTATGAATAAATCTATCTGTGATGATCACTTGGGACTAGACTTGACTTCACTGATTTTCATAAGAGTCACATTTTTTTGGCTTGAATGGTGTCCACTTTTTTTGCAGTGATCTTCTTATGCTTTGTTTGATATCTTATGCTTTTGTTTTCTGCAGTGATTTACTTTCTAAGTCTAGGCCTCAAGGTTTGTATGATGTTGTGAAGGAAATGACTACAGCTCAAAAAGAAGATGTTTCAAAAATTGGATTTGGTGGCCTGTTGGAGATGAAAATAAATTATCTCCCAGTCCATATGTTAGGTTGGTTAGTACATAGGTTTAATGGAATGAGTAGGATGCTGAATATAAATGACACAAAACAGTTTGTTATTACGGCTGACGATGTTTCTGATATTTTTCTTCTTCCAAGAAATAGTGGAAGAAATGTTTTGGTTTTAAAAAGGAATGAAAGCACATATATGGTTGCTGATTTCAAAGAGAGGTGTGGTATTGTTGGAAATACATCTGTTTCATTTTTGAAAAGTCTACTTCTTACCCGTTTTAAAGAAGGTGGAGATGATTTCAAAAGGTTTTTTGTTTTGTTCAGCTTGGCAAGTTTTTTGGCCCCAAGTTCTAACTATACGATAGATTTTTCCTTTTTAAAATCTTTGATGGATGTGGATGAAATTTCACAACTGGACTGGTGCTCATTTGTTTTGGATAGGCTTTGTAAATCTGTTTCTAAGTACAATAGCAAGTCTTCTACCCAAGTAAATGGGTGTGTTATGGTACTCCAAATCGCCTACTTCCATCGATTGAAATGGAAAGGCAATGCTGAGCCTTCTATTCTTCCACTAATTCAACATTGGACCACATCAAAAATACGGAACAGAATTAAAGAAAAGAGAAGTGCAGGAGAGTTTGGCCAGGAGAGTGGGTGGACACCTACCCTATATCAGGAAAAGTTGTAGTTCAGAAAGAAAAAAAGTTGTCTTCATGTGGGGAGGACGAGGAGGAAATCAATTTTGGTTTACCAAAGGAACATACAAATGTGAGTTAACAAAACACATGTTCATAGTTTTTCTCTTTATTTTAGAATTATTATTTTTTGTGTGCCTTCTTCTATATGTATTTTAAATTAAAAGTATCACATTTCATTTATCAAATTTGTGATCAGGAAACTTTTGAGGGACAAAGCTATATCAAATTTGCATTACCAAAGGGACAACTAGGTGATGCAGATATTCACAAACTGTCTAAAGATGTGAGTATTACCTTTTATTTTAGAAGTATCATTTTTTGTCTGCTTTATTTAAGTAGAGACAGGATCTTACGTTCACTGTTTGTGCACTTTTTTTTTCATTTTGTTGATCACAATCTGCCAACAGAGTATTTTAAATGTAAAGTATCACTTTCTTGTTTAAAAGCGTCTCTTTTGGCCTTTATATTGTCACTTTTGGCTAAAAATGTTATTTTCAGTCCTTTCAATTTGTATCAATCAGAGTGTCACTTTTAGGCTTGACGTGCGTCACTTTTAGGTTTTAAGTGTGTCTCTTTTGGGCAAGTGCTGCCTCAGGTCCATTTAAACTAGCTTATGTTTGATTTCTCTTAAGCTAGTGCATATCTCAATCTGTATTAATCAAAATGCAATAAGAAGCAAATCCAACAATTGAAACGTTTTCTTATGCATTGGTGTTGTTTTGTCAATACGATAAGCTTGGTAATACTACAAGTAGACAGAATGTAAATTGATATTTTGAATTTAAGCTTGGTAACAGACATTGTGAATTTAAGTGTCACTTTTGGTTTTCAATATTTATTTTTTATCATTTCAGGATGTTCATGAGACGTGTTTGTTGCTGAAAAGAGACATGGCAATTGTCTCAGATTTCTATATGGATCGATTGCTTAAAATGAAGAAAAAACTGCCAAAGCAATCTCAATCCCCCTTTTCATCACAATCCCCTATAGTGTCTCAGACTCAGAATTTTTTTTTCTGATGATAACGTATTAAAGTTTATTGATGATGTAGTAGAAAAATTTACCTCTATGAAGAAGCTTTCTGAGGAGATGCCAAGTTTTGATCTTTTACCACCGGATAATTTGACTCCGGAAAATGAAGAAGGAAATAAAGGGCAGGACATTGGAGGTATTGTAAACTCCATAATTGTGGAATTGCAAGACCTTGTCGATGATGCAGATTGTGATGGATTGGATGAAGCTCTGAAGTCAGCTAGCTCAACGCATCATGGGAAATCTAGTCAAGTATATGAGTGTTTGTTATTGAATGATTGTGTGATAGCTGAGAAGACTGGATATATTTCCAGTTTTATGTCCCAGAACAAGAGGTTACTGGTACAGATGGATATACGCGAAAAACAAATACTTGATTTTTGTTTCTTTGATGTCAAACCATTTTATGAAATGTAAGTTATACTTTCTTCTCTAATTTTTTATGTGTTTCAAAATAGTCTTCACTGTATAGTAACATATACTCCCTCCGTCCCTAAATTATCGTCCTCCTTTTCTTTTTCGTCGTCCCAAAATAATTGTCCAGTTTGAAACTTACCTTTTTAGAACATCACTTTTACCACTTTACCCTTACTTTTTCACCCTACTTTAATTATGGGTCACATACACATGGGCTTTAAAGGAAACTACACATTAAACCAATATAAATAATCAAGTAAATTGTTTTTTCTTAAAATGTGCGTCGGGTCAATCATGACGATTATTTAGGGACGGAGGGAGTATATATATATATTTGAATTTCAGGGATATTTTTTTTCTCATAGTGTTTTGACTATATCGAAGAAGGAAATCCTATCGTTAAATCAAAGAGAATGAATTTATACAAATATCATTGATGCGTGGGTGCTGATTATGAACAAAGCACAAGAGAATGAGAATGGATGCAAATGCATATTTTTTGATCTTACACATTCGGTAAGTTTACAAGTATCACTTTCTTACTTAAAAGTGTCACTTTTGGCCTTTAAGAGTGTCACTTTTGGAGTTAACGAGTGTCACTTTTGGAGTTAACGAGTGTCACTTTTGATCTTTAAAGTGTGACTGAATACTCTCATTTGTAGCTTGTTTACAAATCAAGTTTTTATAGTATTTTAATTTGTTTATTAATGTTTACTAATGTTTCTAATTCAATATTTCCACAAAAGTTTTATTTGTCGAAGATACTTGAAGGAGATGGTGAGGAAGAGACGAATGAAAAAAATATGAGATCATTTTGGAAGTCTTGTATACCATATTTTTATCAAAAATTGAGCATATGTGACATGGTTAGTAATAGTTATCTTTTATTTGAGAAGTACTTATATTTTTCTATGAAATGCATTAGTTTTTAGTATTTATAAAGTAACACTTGGACAAATTGTTATTTTGTAGATTTTTGTCCCAATACATTTGAAATCACACTTCTTTTGTGCCGCAGGTGAATTTCATTCATGGAAAAATCTATTTATTGGATAATAGACTTTACGAAGATCAAGGCTTTTATGTCAAATATGTTGGAAAACTAGTGTTTTTAAGTGAAGTAAATTGGGGCTTTGAGGCACTAATTTATTTGTGAGTCATTTATGTAATGACTATGATAATTGTGGAATTATGTTCTTCTCAGTGAGTACATAAGAATACTATATTTATTTGTCCAATTCGGATATCGGATGAATAAATTATAGAGGTTTAAAGTATGACATTAGAAATGTAGGAAGTGGGTTATCCCACATTGTAAAATTGTGAAAGGTTTGAAGGGTTTATATACAAAGGCTCCCTTGTGGTTGGGTAAGCTTATATAGAAATAACTATCCCTCCCGCGCCCGCAGGGAGGGTTGCAAATCAAGGTCCAAATTGGCTTGGTCTGGCGTACTCGTGTTCTTGCACATTCGGACCAAATTGTTCTACCTAGACAAACTCACCTTTTACATATTTTTTGAATTTTAAATTCCAGTTTTGTAACTCCAGCATTAAATGGCAGAATAATTCTGTTTTAATGGACAATTTAATTATGTCTTAATGTCTGCTTTAATTGGGTGGTTAATAGGCATAACGGTTTTGTTTTCGATATTTTATATATTATTTATTTTCATATTCTGTAAGATTGTATGAGGTTCTACCTAACAATCTGTGAAAGTGGTGGTATAATGATGTTCAGTTCTTTATATTTCACGTAGATATTAAACTGTTTTATTTATTGTTTTCTTACTTTGTTTCTGGATTTTTATGTTATGTAGCAAAAACAATTGGATGTATTCCTTCGTAGAAGAAAACATGTAAAATCCAATCTTGTTGATCATTACGAAATAGAAATTGTCAAGTTCCCTTGGCAATCACCACAAGAAGCAAACGATTGTGGTATATTTTTGATGCACCACTTGGAGTTTTTTAAAGGTGAAGGCTATAATAGTCAAGATGATTTGACAAAGGTATCATTTCTATGACAGATTATTAATATTATTTGTTTTCTTTTTTTGTTTCTTTTGCTAATTATTATACTATACATGCTTTTTTTTTTTGAAGGCACTGGTACGAAGAGTATTAAGAGCAAAGACTTGTTTAAGAATTCTTTTGAGTGAACTCAATGAGGCAAAACTTGGAATATTGAAGAAAATTGCGGAGTTTTGCTCAAAGAAACAAGATTTGAAGTTGAGGATTGATGATGCAAAAAAAGCTGATGTTGAGTTGAAGAGATACAAGAAAAAGTCGAAGAAGTAGACATTTGATTTTGCGTAAACTGACTTGAAGTAGTGATGTGAAAAGTCTTTTGTTTCTGATAAAACATTTGTACATCATGTTAACTGTTACTGCAAAAGTTTAGGAAGTAGGCATTCCAAAAACTGAAGTTTCCACAAAACAACTTCTTGTGATCCTCATTTGGTTTTCTAATTGTGACAAATTGTCACTTTTTGATTGGTGTAAACTGTTGCTACCAAATGTAAGTAACATCAATATCTCTATTTTGCTGTGGAGAAATAATATAGGAAACATAATGCAGTTAGATTTATGTCAATTTTGACCTTCAATGTGTAACAATCATTATGCTTTTGAATGAAAATTATCAGTTTTGGCTTTTGGTATTGTTTACATTTACGATCAATCAGAGTGTTACTTTTAGGCTTAGCGTGTGTCACTTTGAGAACAAAAGTGTGTCACTTTTGGATAATTGTTGCCTTAGGTCTGATTAAGTTTTACTTAGTTACTTTAAATCAGAGTGTCACTTTTAAACATAGAATGTGTCGCTTTTAAGTTTTACGTGTGTCACTTTTGGCAAAAAAATCACTTTTCATCTTTAAATTTTTATTCATAAGTGTCACGTTTAGTGTGTCACTTTTAGGTATTAATTGTGTCACTTTTTGGCATTAGGTGTGTCACTTTTAGGCATCATGTGTCACTTTTGGTAAAACAACCAAGTTTTTATAATCATACAATTTGTATCAATAAAAGTGTCACTTTTAAGCTTGGAGTGTGTTACTTTTAGGACTAAAGTGTGTCACTTTTGGGCTAGTGATTTTAACAACAATTGAACACTACTGAAATATATCTTTCCATTCATAGAAATGTATATAATCCCAAGTGTCAATCATTAAAAACACAAAACCATAACTTTTTCAAGGTAAAGTATATGTTTCTTACTCAAAATTACAAAATTTACTGAAAATATGTCTAAAATAACTGAGCATTAGGAGTCTTGGAACCAAGTTCTTTGGCTTGATGTGAATCAGAAAAATCAGTAGTCTTTTTCTTGCCCTTTTCAATACTTCCCTTAATTCTTTTTCTCCTTCCTTTCGTAACAGAGCGAGCAGGATCTAGACATGTAGTAGATGAACTTGAAACACGAGATGATTCATTTTGATCCGGTAAATTCTTTAAGGAAGAAATAGCAAGAAAATCTCTATCATAACCTTCTTCAATTATTTTTCTTGCTTCCTCATTTCCTTGGCACTTCAAAAAGAGATTATAATACTTTCTTGACATTTCATGGCGCCATGGGATGCAAGTTGTAGGCTTGTCAAGCTTCAAAACAGTGTAATTTAACTTGTCCCACACATTAGATTTGGCAATTCTTGTCCACCTTTTCAAAATATAGATTTCTGGTATGTTCATATAATTATGATGATGAAAGACCCTCAAGCTATGGCAACACAACATACCACATTCTTCGAATTTCTTACACGAGCAGGAGATCAGGTTTCTAGTAGGATCAAACATCACATGTTTTTTACCCCCCATCGCCTCCATAAGAAGAAATTGCATAAGTACTGATTATCTCTTCCTGATCAACAAGACTACAACTAGTTGAAACTGATGCAATAAATTCAGCATGGAAGTCTTCAAAACTGCTCGCAAGGTGTACAACTCGAAAGCATGCTTTAACATCCCATTAATGGTAGCGTAGTTCTTGAATTGATCTTGATGATTGGAATTCATCATATTTTTCTTTCATTCTCCAATTCCTCACTATGTTCTTAAATATACCATAAAATTCAGTCAAACTTGTGGTCTTCTTGGCATTGAATCCCATTGCACTGTTAGTACTCTCACTTCTTTGTGAAGAAAGTATCCCAGCAGAAAAGAAGTCCTTGTTTAAGGTTGTGCACCATTTGTCCTTTAAATCATACAATCGCTGAAACCAAGAATGTTCTTCCAATTTGTATTGTGAAATCATAGTACTCCAACAGTTCTCAAAGTCATATTTATCAACACAACCTGGCAAGCATTTCCTAAATGCATCTTTAAAAGAGTTGTTGCTTTTCAAATGTCCAAATCTGCTTATAGCATTATGGTACAGATGCCATTGGCATTACCTGTGCTTTGTTCCTGGAAAAACCTGCATAATTCAAAGTGTCAGTTTTTTGCCTTAATGTGTCACTTTTAGGCCTTGAGTGTGTCACGTTTAGGCTTTGTATGTGTCACTTTCAGAACCTAAATGCAGAAACAAAAAATATGTAATGTACAGTTCACTGAAACAATAAATATGTAAAGTACATACAGTACATAAACAGTAAATACTTCATGTTTTAGAATGCATACCTTTTCAATTGCATTAGCAATTGTTTGATCTTGATCGGTGAATATAGTGACAGGATATTTCCCTCCCATGGCTTTTTAAAAACCTCAAAAGCCACTCAAATGATTCACTTTTCTCGTTAGATAAGAATGCACAACCAAACATTACATTTTCCCAATGATTGTTGATGCCAACTATTGGAGCACAAATCAAATTGTATTTATTAGTGCGATAGGTTGTGTCAAATATTACAACATCACCAAATATGTCATAATCTTCTTTCATCATTGAGTCTCTCCAAAAAAATATTACTTAAAGAGCACTTATCATCCAACTTAACTCTGGAAAAAATAGTCATCCTCCTCAGATTGTTGTTGGAATAACATTTCAACTAGTGTTTGTGAATCCCCACTTTTCAACTGAAATACGTGACTTCTTAAAATGTTTACCTTCTGTGATTTCTATCTCATCTTCATCATTAGAAACAACTACCATTGAATACAAATTTTCACCTGCAAGTTCAAAAATAATTTAAAAATAAATTAGTTGCATTAAGACATGAAATTGACAGGCAAGGATCAATATCGTTGCAAAAAACTTAAAAATATATCCCCGTTCATTGATAAGTTATCGAAATCATTGCATCAATACAGTTGATTTGCAAAAAAACTAATATGTTACCTTCGCTCATGGATGAATTGTTTTGAAATTGCCTCCATTGTAAATCCTAAGGAAGAGTTTTTGTTTGGTTTGGAATCGTGATTCATTGATTGGCTTATGTCCTCGTGTATTGAATCCCAATCCAAGCAAAAGTAGAAAGCGAGAATTGATAAAGCTTTCTAGATGAAGAAGATGAAGCGAGAATGGATGAAGCTTTCTCGAGATGAAGATCGATAACTTCATGAGGTCCGTTGTCGCCCCTTCTCGATAACTTGTTTGTGTTTTGTGTTGCCGTTAACTTGCGCTTGTGTTGTGCGTTAGATTCATTTTACTATTTGGGTCTGCCTTTACGGATAAAAATCCGCAAGACCATCCTACGAGTGAGACCACCCTTTATTTATTTAGAGGGTTCGACGCCCAGCGGCTCTCAACCATGATGGCGGATGCCCTAGCGGCCTTCTTGGTATAGTTGGGCAACCTAGGGCAACCATACTAACCCAATCATGATTGGCTTACCTAGCTAGGCGGCCATAGGCTTAAAATTGAAAATTGTTCGTGAAGATAATTCAACACCATTGTCTTTAGCTTCTTCCTATTAAGAAGATGTCATGCAACAATGGTAGATCATAATTGTTCATCTTCTTATTATACCACATAGGAAAGAAAAAATTTCTTCCTAAATAAGAAGAAGAATTTTTGAAAGAGGGGGGCATGTGCAAGTCCGTATGGTGTGGGGTTGTTGTGATGTACCAACCCCGATTCGAGGAGGAACGTTGTGCCGCCCAAATAAGGACTACAATTCATGCAAGGACTCAATTATCAAACCGAGCGGGATTAACATTGGACACGTAGTACAACTCCGGCACTAAAAGCCGGAATAATTTAAAACTTTAGAACCCGATATAACAGCTTAATAGCAAGTAAACCAAGTCATCGGTGAATTTACAACCGAACCCAACAACTAAACAATTCATATTAATATATATACACCTCAACGGCTAAACACGGAGAAACTACAAAAGTAAAATAGAGCTAATAGGATGCTCGGCGGAAGTCTTAGAGTGAACCAATACATGCAAGCAAGGCTCGGCCTACAAGTCTTAGGCAAACAACTAAAAACATAAGTAGTACTATTAGTCTTAGTCTACACAAGTACAAGTTACTATAATTACATTCCCAAGCTAAGTCTAAGTGACTTGCTTAACAAGCGTCCTTGCCAAAGAGAAACCAAAAGCCAACGCTACCACCTCTAGGCGGCGCGATCACGAACAAGAGTAGGCGATCAACCTCGATGAGGCGGTCTGGGTAGTTAGGATCTAAAAGATAAAATGGAGGGTAAGTCATAAAGACTTTGTAAGCCACCAATATGCATGACGGATATAATGCAAGGCATGCATAGCACGTTATCATATTTGATTATCAAGCAAGGTCATACTAGCACGTAGTTCTCATGTCGCGATGCACGTTGTTTTCACATAAGTGCTTTAAATAAATCACGTAGGATAAGGATATGTTATAGAACGGTGCCGCCGTAGACTTGAAATAGACAAGGTTATCACAATTGTATTTGTCGGATGTGCGTGTATGATACATCGACCACAATAGTATTGTTCCAAGCGCCAATTGGTTCTGACAAGGTACTCTTCTCCCTTGTGATCGGTAGTGAAGGGTGTGTGCACGATTATGGTGTGGCGACCCATCACTATCATGAATCTTGCAATTCATGACGGTGATGCATCATTGACCATCAAGACAATTCACGTTATGCCGTTTGGACTAATGGTATGCCAAGCAAATATTTACTTGTCACACAAAATCAAGTAAGGGCGAGTTCGACAAGGCGAAACTTGTCAGGAGTCAAGTAGATGTTTACTCACGTAATAAATCAAGTAAGGGGCGAGGTCGAAACTCGTCCAATCAAGTAGGCATGTTACTCTACGATATACAAGTCAAGCATGAGATCAATCACATTAAGAATTCCCAAGAGCTAATTTACAATTCAATTGAACTCTAAACGTCGTAGGGATTGATTTTAGAGTCGGTATTGTTCAATGACTCTCTAAGTGCAACTCCGTTGAGTTATCGCTAAATTATATCCAAGTAGAGGATGAATGTTATATGCAATTCATGACTCTTTTCTATGTTCTCGATTCATTTACAATTAGACTATTAAGTCATTCATGACTTTTAGTCCATCAAGATCAAAGTTCCCAAATTGTGAACCCTAACATGTTCATCATTTTTAAAGTTACAATTCACAATAAGTCCAAGAACAATAGTTATTCCAAATCCATTCTAGAACATATTTCATACTTGACACAAGTCCAAATTATTAACTGTGAGTCATTAACCCAAAATTTACAGAAAATTAACTTAAAGAATTTCAAGTTATTAACATGGTGCATGTCTTCTTGAGCATGTAAATAGAGACTATCATGAAGGAAGCATGCTTGATATTGAGCATACAAAAATAGGGGATTGGGTGCTTACTTTATTCGAAATCAAACGGTTGGATGACAAAATAAAGCAAGGATTAAGGAACTAGGGAGTAAGGGCTTCGATTCGGTGGTCTCCAATCGAAAATCCGATGGCCGGATCTCCGGCAATCAAGGAAACAAGATTAAGGATCTTCAAGGTCACTCTCTCTCTCTCTCTCTAGGAACCAGCTCAACAATGGTGGAAGTGAAGTGAAGAATGGCTGAAATGGATGAACACACTAAAGGGTCAATCCTATGCTTGAGTTATTAAGGTTTCTATTGGCCAATTCATTATGTCCCTTGATTAAAACACATCCAAAGGTTGATAATAAACCTAAAGAGGTCACAATATAAGTGAGGGTTCGAATTGGGTTCAATTGGGTTTAAGGGTTCAAGCCAAAATTCAAAAATCAGAACATCCCGAAGTGTTGGTATGGGAGGCTTGCGGCCGCAAGCCCTTTTCACCTTGCCTCCGCAAGGTCACCAGAACACTCAACTCTAAGTTACTGCCCTCCATGCGAGGGCAAGCTCAAATCACCTTGCGTCCGCAAGGTTTCCAGATTGAAAAGCTCTCAAATTTGGCCTAGAATGACCCTCAAACAACCCAGGTAATTCAAGGGGGATAAATCAACACTCAAAACACAATCGAAACTCTCCCGAAACAAGTAGGAATGAAGGAAAACCAACGTCAGGAACGATGTGACAACTAACGATCATGAATGCTAAACAAACTAAGCATGAAACTCAATCTAAGCTTGTTAAAGACTAAGTTCAATACCAAGAAACTTATAGCCAAGTTAAGACTCTCAATGACTTAGAAAGGAACTTGAAATGTCAAGGCATGAATACAAGGACCCAAGACAAGCACGTACAAGGCATAGAAGTCTCTCAACCTTTATAACTTAGCAAAAGTCACACAACCAAAGTAGTCATGGAAGATATCTTACAAGCATGAATGGTGAACATATTAGACATGTTAAGTAAACAACGAGAGCATGTTAAACAAGTATGGTTCGGGTTCTCACAGTTGTATTTATGTGGGGTGCGTGGGTTTTTAATTTTTTTGAAAGATTTTTTTTTTTTTTTGTAAATTTCTTTTCCTTCTCCCCTATAAATATATCATCTCAACCTTCTTTATTTACATCACAACTTCTTTACTTTCTCTTCAATTTCTTCATCATCTCTTTAAATTATATAATTTATGATTAATTTAATATTTATAAATTAATTTATGTCTTAATTTATAAATTTATTTATTTATACGAATATTTAAATATAAAACATATTAAATAACATTAAATAAATTTATTTGTTGAGAAGTATAAAAA
>JABEVN020001521.1:0-24527 GCA_013146195.2 Codonopsis lanceolata
CCACATTATATTTGATTAGAAACTTGTATTTGTTTAGGAAACTATAATCTCGAGGAATCTTGGAGGAGTCTTGGAGAGAGGTTAGGTAGGATTTATGACTTGTATGTAGTTTCCTAAAGTCTATGCGGCATACATATCTGATAAAATTTCCTTGACCATCTTTCTTCTCCTTACGTCTTTTATTTACAAATCTGTATTTCTTGATTTCGTACATGGTATCGAGCCATGGAAGACTTAACAGTCTCTACCAATTCGTCACTCGGCCTGCCGAAGCTTCAAGCTCTCAAACAAATAATAATACCTACTCTACCCGTCTTCTACAATCCCAATGCCATCATGGGGCAAACCTATCTCACCAAAGATAACTATGTAAATTGGAGTGGCCTTTTTCAAAACAATGTTGAGAACTCATAGACTCTTGTTTGTCATTGATCCTTCTCCTCCGTCGGAGAAGCTTCCCGATGGTACCAACAATCCTCTTCATGAGTTGTATTAGGACATCGGCAACAGAATCTGGTTTGCGGGGATTATGGATTAAGGGCACGATTACACCGCCGTTCTTAATTTGCTCTACCGCACTTAATTCAAGCAACACGCACGAAGGCATGGGAGGTACTAGCAAAATGTTTTGGTGCTAATTCCGCTCTTCAAATTGAAAACCTGAAAGACAAGCTTCATGGACTGAAAAAGGAGGCAAAGGTTTTATTTCCATTATTCGTTGAGTGCAACAACGATATCCGATGCTCTTGCCACTGCCGCTGGAGAGCCCGTGGATGAAAAAAGAGCCGATCCAGAGTGTTCTCTGTGGCTAGGGCAGTAGTGAATATAAGGAGTTTCTCACCTCCACGGCATCTTCTACTCTTCGTCAATCCCTTACTTTTGACGATATGACAGAACTGCTGATCAAAGAAGAAACGCTGCAGCAAAAGTTCTCGGTACCGCAGCATCAATCAGCATGCGGCTCAGAAGGAAAACCCAGCCCGATGAATCTAATTCCGCTAATACTGTGCCAACTTCGCTGCAAACCGAAACAATGGAGGACAAAATAGGGGAGGAGGTCGTTACCGAGGCGGTGGCTAACGAAATCATGGCAGTAATTGGCGTGGTAAAGGGAATAATCATGGTCGTGGACAAGGCGTAGGTTGGGACTCTTCACAAAGAACATGGTACCGACAACGATCACCACAACAACAAGGTAATGGGCGGGTATTCCCCGCCCACACCTTCTAGCCCCTTCCAAAGACTCTTCAATCCAAAGGTGACTTGCCAATTATGTTTTAAACATGGGCATAGTGCCCAAACTTGTCACCAACGATTCAATGCAGCATATGTAGCACAGGCAGAACCGTACATTCTTGATTCTGGAGCAACCAATCATATGACATCGGATCCCTCAACTTTTTATGATTACTCTCCATATTCAGGTAATGATACAGTTGTTTTTGGCAATGGGTCTAAGCTTCACATATCACATATTGGTACTTCTCGTGTCCTTTCTAATAATCGGTCGTTTGCCTTAATAATGTCTTGTATGTTCCTCGATTACATAAACCACTTTTATCTATTCGTCCAATTCTCTAAAGATAATAATTGTTTCTTCGAACTTGACTCGTGTGGTTTTCGTGTTAAGGACAATCAGACACGGGAGACTCTCATTTCTGGCAGTAATGTGGGTGGATTGTACAAGCTTTCTTTCAATTCTGAGTCCAAAGAAAGTCCTATTGCTCTTATTGGTGAACGGTCAAATCAAGCAGTTTGGCACGCTCGTCTAGGTCATCCGTCTAATCACGTGCTAAAAGTTTTGTGTCGACAAGCTAGTTTACCAATTAGTGGTCAAATTAGTGATATACACAAGTGTCATGTATGCCCTTTAGGCAAATCTAGCAAACTACCTTTTTCTATTCGTACTTTTAATGCATTGAATCCTCTTGATATGCTTCACTTAGACGTGTGGGGTCCTTCCCCTATTAAATCTATTCATGGTTATCGGTTTTATTTGTCTATTGTTGATGATTATTCTCGGTTTGTATGGCTGTTTCCACTTTTTCATAAATCTGATGTCACAAGTGTGTTTGCCAAATTCAAAACACAAATTGAAAATCAATTATCTCGTCGTATATGTGCTGTGCATACTATTAAAACTGTTCAAACTGATGGGGGGGTGAATTTATCGCTTGACAAGCGTTTACCTCTTTTCTTTCTAAGTTTGTTATCAAACATCAACTTACGTGCCCTTACACGTCTCAACAAAATGGCGTTGTCGAGCGCAAGCACCGTCACATAGTTGAAACCGGTTTGTGTCTCATGTCAAAATCTAAAGTGCCATATCATTTCTGGTTAGAAGCTTTCAACACTGCCGTTTACCTCATAAATCGTCTTCCCATGCGTCAACATCATTTTCTTTCTCCATATCAGAAGTTGTTGTTAAGAAAACCTGATTATCGGTTTCTTAAAGTGTTCGGGTGCTCGTGTTTTCCTCACATTCGTCACTATAATTCTCATAAGCTTATGCCCAGATCCATACACTGTATTTTTCTTGGATATGATGATTGTCGTAAAGGGTTACAGTGCATGGATTTAGTCAAGGTCGAAGTTTACATATCCAGACATGTGGTGTTCGATGAAGCTCACTTTCCACTTTAACAGTCTGCTATGGGTACCGAGTGCGGCCTGCATAATTCATTGGCTTCTTAACCAACACCTTCTGCAGTTCATGAGTATGTCACTGCTTCTACCCATCCTACAGCTCCCACTGTACCGCCGAGTAATGTGTCTGATCACCACGACCCTACCACTCCGAATCATTCACCAACCGGCCGATATCACACTGCCAAGCGCAGTCGAGCTTCAGTGCACTCCATTTTTCGCCCACTCCGGTGCCAATCAACCTACCTCCGGTTGTTCACGAGACTCAGATCTTCCCTCGCGGCCCTTGTTGTCAAGATCCTCTTCTCGCATAACCCCGACTCCTCCTCCCCTTCGCTATCGCAATGTTGCGGAATTAATGCGGAATACCTCCCCTTACTCTCTTCCACATGCCTTAGCGGCTATTCGAGAGTCTCTCACAGACGAACCCCGTACGTTTAAGCAGGCTTCTCAAACACCACATTGGCGCCTAGCTATGACATAAGAAATTGCTGCACTACATAAAAATCGTACATGGCATCTTGTTCCGTTTGATCCACGAATGAATGTGGTCGGTTGCCGCTGGATTTTTAAAATTAAGCGGAATGCTGATGGGTCTATTGAACGCTACAAGGCTCACTTGGTTGCTCAAGGGTTCATTCAACAGGCCGGTCTTGATTTTGATGAAACGTTCAGTCCCGTGGTCAAGCCATCCACGATTCGAACCTGCTTGCCGTTGCTCACTCGTCATTGGAATATTCAGCAATTGGATGTCCGTAATGCCTTCTTGAATGGCTATCTTCAGAGGATGTCTATATGAAACAACCCCTGGCTTTGTTAACACCGCAGCCCACACATGTGTGCAAGCTCGATAAAGCATTATATGGTCTCAAGCGCTCCGTGCTTGGTATCATCGGCTTCATGAGTTCCTACTTAGTATTGGTTTCTTTAATAGTCGCCGATTCCTCCTTGTTTATTCGCCACCATGGCTCGCCTACAACCATTATTCTTGTATACGTAGACGACATCATTATCACGGCTCTTCTTCTTCTGGACATTAATGCGGTTATTGATGCGATTTGTGCCACTTTTGAAAATGAACTAGGGGACCTGAGTTTCTTCTTGGGTATTGAAGCGCAAGGGCGACACTCTTCGCTTGTCTCAAACTCGGTATGCCCTTGACTTACTCGATCGTTTCAATATGGTGGATTGCAAGCCCTGCTTTGACACCTACGCCTCTAATGCTCTGGCTGAGTCTCATGGATGGTGATCTCGCTCTCGATGCTACTATTTATCGCAGTATGGTTGGGGGATTACAATACCTCACTCTGACTCGTCCTGACATTGCATTTGCGGTTAATCAGGTGTGCCAGTTCATGGACCAGCCTCGGACAAGTCACTTTCAGGCAGCAAAGCGGATTATTCGCTTCGTTAAAGGTACCCTCCAACATGGTCCGACCTTCTATCCTCTCCTAGGCTCAATGTCACGGCATACTCGACTCGATTGGGCAAGTGTGACCCAAATGATCACCGCTCTACAACGGGTTCTTGTATTTATGTGGGTCCGAATCTCGCTTTCTTGATCGCGAAGAAACAACCCACTATGTCTCTGGCCCAAAGAAAGGCGTAATATCGCGCTCTTGCCACTACTGCAGCTGAACTTCGGTGGTTTGCATACTTGTTTCGTGAACTAGACATCCCTCTTGCTCCTTTGTCGTTATACTGTGACAATATTTCTGCCCTACACATGGCTCGCAATCCAGTATTTCATGCTCGTACACGGCATATCGAGATAGACTATCATTTCCTTCGCGAACTTGTTACGTGCGGGTTCTTACGGCTTCATTATGTTCCCTCCGACGATCAACTTGTTGATGTTTTCACCAAAGGTCTTCCCAAACATCGTTGTCTGTTGACATTCAAGCTGCACCTTCCCTTCTGGTCGCTTAGCTTGAGGGAGGGTATTAGCCGTATTGGTATATTGATAGTTTATATGGGTATATATGTACTTTACACACATTATATTTGATTAGGAAACTTGTATTTGATTAGGAAACTTGTATTTGTTTAGGAAACTGTAATCTCGAAGGAATCTTGGAGGAGTCTTGGAGGAGAGGTTAGGTAGGATTTATGACTTGTATATTAGTTTCCCTAAAGTCTATGCGGCAGACCATAATACAGAAAATTTCCTTCAGCCATCTTTCTTCTCCTTCTGTCTTTTATTTCTGCATCCTGTATTTCTTGATTTCGCACACTTGGGACGGGTATGCACACATGGAGAGCAAAGCAGGAAAATGAAGGGGTGGAATAATGGATGGAAAGAGATGTGAAAGCACGGTGGACGAACAGAGAATGACTAGCCTCTGAAAGAGTAAGATGGTGAAAGCAAGGAAATTTTACTATACAAACTGTTTAGGAGATAGGTTTTGAATTGAAGGGATTTTTGTTGATAATATTTTCCGCTTAAAGAAAGAACAAAACAAACTGCCAACCGTGATCGCTGAACACTACCCTGAATAAGTCACTCAAGTCAACAGATTAGCCCCCATCTCTTGAGAATAAATATCAGAAAACCAAATATCGTATTCGTGGCTTATAAAAATGCCACAATACGCGTATCACACAAATGCTGCAACATTTTGAAACCATCTTAAACCTGTCTCCAGTGCTCAAGACTAAGGAAACCATATGTAGTCAGGAATGAGCTATTTGATTCGCACCAACTCTAGAGGCTTCTTTGGATTGTTGAGCCAAGGATCCAAAAAAAGAAGAAAATGAAGAATCCGTTGGACTTTTGTGGAACCAAGTAGCACCGGCCTGCTATCCTTCCACTACAAGGAGGGGGAGGTAGTCGCTACTATGTTGGTCTAGAACAGATATCTCACAAAACTAATTGTATACGATATGGGTTTTGTCGAGCCGTTTTTTTCTCCCTTGTTTACTACTTGACCTAAGAAAATTGAACCAACATAGGGAAGTTTAAATGATTGAAAGTTGAGATAAATGAATCTTGTACAGGAATTTAAGGTGAAATCAATCTTGATTACTGAATTTTGTTAGAAAATTAGCTTGTTAACTGTCTTCCTAAGCACTAGAAAACACAAGGAAAAATGAACTAAATTTCACCTCTCGATTAATTGTCCAAGTAAAACCGGACGCTGGAATATTTGAGTTTAATATAAAAGAATAATCAATTGAAGAAGGTAAAGGGCTGTGGTAGTACTCTTCTACTGAATCAATCAAATGTCCCCTGAGGAAGATTTTTGAGTGCTGCCAAAAGTTAATCCATTGGTGAAGAACTTGCACCCTCAGGCAATTTTGAGAAAAACCGATCTACATCAACTTTTTAATTACCTTCTTCCAATCCAAAACAGAAAATTGTGAAATGATAAAGTTGGAAGATTTAACAAAAATCCTCCATATCACTGAAGAGAGCATGAAATAAGATTTCAACAAAGTCATTACAGTAATAAACTATAACCTACGTATGGTTGCTTCAATATAACAAATGCTTAATAACTTTGCACAACACAATCAATAATGTATAGCGTTTAGAGAATTTGCTTCGTAAGGAAAGAAAATCCATCTATAACGCTAAAATGGAGATTTTTAGGGGTTTCTTATTATAATTGTTCTTTTGGTAGATTAACATCGATTCTACAATGGCTGTGTTTATTTGGATTCTTATGAATAATTAAACCTTCAAATGAATTGCCCTTTACTCTGTGGAACAAGAATTGTTAGCATCCCCTTTAGGGTTTGTTTTTCTTTTCCTTTTCTTGCCAATTTTATTTTTAATTTTAACATCCCTAGCATTAGTGCATTACGCTAAATGAATAAAGTCTTAAAAACACAGTAAACAAGCATATCGGTGGTAACATTGTTTAGAAAGACAAATAGCAATAAAACGGAACAATTTTTATTAGGAATATAATATCATAATATTATATTCAAGTATATATTGTTATAGATAGTTTAGGAAACTTAATCTTTGTATTAGATTAGGAAAGAAAATCTTTGTATAGATCTAGAACCTTCTAGGAGATTACCTCCTCCCATTGTAACCCTATAAATATGTATCTCTAGCATCATAATAAAATTGAGTCTTTCATATTATTCTTCTCTACCTTGTATGATTGACTTCTTCTCTCTCTTTAATCTTATATGGTATCAGAGCATTAAGATCCATTATAGGACTTCTCCGCCAAACCCTAACGGCAAAACCCCAAGCCGCACACACACCACCTCTTGCTACTGCCTTTCCTCCTTCAAAACCCTCGACACAACCCTAAGCCGAAACCCACCCACCCACCACCACTTGCTTCCGCCATCCACCACCCTTGACAAAACCCAAAACCACCTAAACACCATCACCCTCTTCCGCCATCCACCTACAACTCCACTTTTCTCCAAACCTAACCCTCTCTCATCCAATCCCACACCCCACCGCCATCACCACCTTCCACCACAACCTTCTGAAAACCCCAAAGCCGAAACTCTTTCCTCCCCTACAAACCCCTCAACAAAACCTCAAAGCTGAAACTCTTCCCTCCCCCTACAAACCCCTCGGCAAAACCCCAAAGCCGAAACTCTTCCTTCCCCCTACAAACCCCTTGGCAAAACCCCAAAAGCCGAAACTCTCCACCCCTCTCCTTCAAACACCCTCGGAAACCCGAGACCCCTCTCCTTCAAACATCCTCAAAAACCCGAAACCCTCTCCTTCAAACATTCGGACCACTACTCTTGGTCGAAACCCCTCTCCACAACCCCACCGTCTCCGACATAGTCATGCACCAACCTATCACCACCTCGAATGCGAGGAACCACATCACATCGAAATGACGCACATATCCTGAACACATCCATCTTCAACCGCTTCATCAAACCCGGTTCATCTCATCGCTTCAAGATTGGACTTATCCAAGGACCGCCCATCTTATGGGTATATTAGGAATATAATATCATAATATTATATTCAAGTATATATTGTTATATATAGTTTAGGAAACTTAATCTTTGTATTAGATTAGGAAAGAAAATCTTTGTATAGATCTAGAACCTTCTAGGAGATTACCTCCTCCCATTGTAACCCTATAAATATGTATCTCTAGCATCATAATAAAATTGAGTCTTTCATATTATTCTTCTCTACCTTGTATGATTGACTTCGTCTCTCTCTTAAATCTTATAATCTTTACCTCAGAATTCAGAACAAACATTGTTTAGAAAGACAATTGTTTCCCACTTAGCAAAATGAAACGCATACATGCATATTATGTTACGAGATTAGTGAAGTATTGGCCAAGTATAATGGAGTTGATTGCATTCGCCAGTTCTTAATATGTCTTCAGCAATAATTGTATGCTTTGTTCTAGTGTCACATATATACCCTGTACTTCTGAAATGTCTTTAAGCATGTCTGGCTGGCACATTGCTGGATACTTAAGTATTACAGTCTAATATAACAGTTGACATATAACAGCTTTTAAACTTTGAGCAAATTAAGAGCTTGAGAAATAAATAAACTATGCCTTATCAAATTCTAATATAGCTAATACAGTTTGTTTTGGAAAGTGTTGATTCACAAAACTCTGGTCTTCTTTCTTGTTTTGTTTTAATAATACTCCCTCCGTCTGGGATAAATATTCCTACTTTCCATTTTGGGATGTCCCAACTAATGTTCCTAAAGACTTTTGGTGTACTATTTTTCTACCATTCTTCCTAATATATCCCTTTATTTAAAACTATCATTATTGTACATCCTAAAGAGAGAGAATGAGTGTAAGGGTACATATTTAATGAGAGAGAGTGTCTGTGATGAGTATTATTGTCACAACATATTTCACAACCCATCATTAATTACATTTCTTAATCTTGTGTTTTGTCCATTAAGAATATTTATCCAAGAACGGAGGGAGCACTTCTTGGAATTCAATTACAAGAATGGAGGGTTCTTTTTTTCAAACATAGTTCATAGTAGAAGAAACATCTAGCCTATACAATAACCATTTCATGCTCTGATGTGTCTATCTCAACCCCCACATTCCCTGCTTCAACTATAACAAGCCACCCATGACGAAAAAACAAACAACCACTTTCTTTTCACTTCAACAAAGACATCGGCTCAAAGCCTCAAACAAAACCAAAAGGCTGACCTACTTGGAGCAAGTAATCGAGTAAACAGAAACAACATACATGTTTAAGGAGATGCACTTTACATACTATATTGGCCCTGCAGGTGTAACTTGCTGATCCATTTGTCTGCTAACTAACTATTTAAATGAGACTAAATTGATCAAGTACTTGTATTTTTAATTATGACTTTGAGAATCATGATCTAGTATGGTAGTCATCTACTATAAGATCTCTTTAAGTAGATTTTGGAAGCCATATGTGACTTTATATTGATCAAGTAATTGTTAGATTCTAATGCTGTTGTGGAATTAGACATGTCCGGAAGAGGTAATGGTAGGAGAAAATGAGGTGAGAAGGTTCGTTCACTCGTAACAGCCATTACTGGTACTCAACCATCATCTTCTACACCAGAGGACCATATAGGCTCTTCATCCCCTCCCTTACACAATCATGATGGACCAAATCATGTATTGTCATCGCCAACTGCCACTACTATCGAGGAGCTTCTTGAGATAGAGAATCACATGGAAGGATAATTATCCATCTCACTATTGAGACAGTTAGACCTTGCAAAAAAAAAAGGGACCAAGTCTTTATGTTTTTAAATTTTTACTGATTTTTTATATTCATTCATTTGATTGGGCATTTTAACAAATTCTATGGAGGTGGAGGAGGGTTGAAGAGTCGGTTTTCTGACATCCTCAATAGTCGGCAGCACAAAATTTTGGCCCACATATAAATATGTGCTAGAGAGTTTATTTGAACATTGGTGGGTTGATTTTAAGGTTGAATTCTTAAATTGTACTATCATTATCTTAATTATATTACATTCAACTATTGATTATTAATGTAAGTATTTTTTTTAATTTTTTAATATAAATTTGACATTTTGTAAGAAAAATATTATTGGCCAAAGCATATAGACAAACAGGTGAAAGATGTATTAAAGCTCACGTGCAAGGCTAGGTATAGGGACCGGGTATACGATTTGAAAAAAGATTGGTAGCATGTGGAGAAGCCGCACATTAATATGACTAAAGAAGTTTATGTCAAGTTAGTTGCCCATTGGCAAGACCCTGCGGCCAAAGAGGCGTCAGAGATAACTAAGAAGAACAGAGTTAGTGCTTCAAGGTCGGGGGTGAAGCATACTACAAGGTCGATTAATAATGCCGAGCACCAATCCCGTAGCATAGTTGTCAAAGGCGCTCGCCTTTGGCGCCTGAGGCGAGAGTCGAGGCGAGTCGAGGGTTTGTCGCCTGAAGAGAGCTGGGCGAGTCGGGCGCTAACTACCGGGATATATTTGAGATTTTTCATTCTAGATCTAGCCTTCAATATTAGATGTTAATAAAATCTAATAGCACATATGGCTTCGTCTCTACTTGGCGAACTCATCTGGACTTTCGACGTCGCCGGAGGATGCCGGAATCAGGCTCACGTGCCCCACGCACTGGTGCCAGAATTTTCTTGCTGAAGCATCACAGGCGAGGTCGTCGGCTCCCTACGAACTGCTTCCCGTGGTTGGTTTGTTGATTGGGGGAGATTAAGTATGATTTTGTAATTTCTTTTGTTTATTTTATTTTTTTCCCTTTTTTTCTAATGTGTTGAGCTGCTGCTATCTTATATCATTACTTGGAGTTTATTTTCCTTTCATTTTAGGTATTTTATTTATTATTTATTATATTTTTAATTTGGGATTTGGGATTATTTGAATTTTTCATTTTGTTTTTGGATTTTACTTTATTTTTAAAAAAACCTTATTTTCTTTGGTTGCTTAACTATTTATTATATTACTTGGAATTTTAAACTAGCTCAGAATTATGTTAGAACTTAGTTTCATGTATTATGTTCACTTATAACATGTTTTATTGATATTTGTTAAGTTATATATATTTTATGTATTTTTTCTTAATATTTTTTCCGTGAGCGCCTTTTTGGCGCCTAGCCAAAAAAAATATTTTTTATTACATTATATATATATATATATATATATATATATATATATATATATATTGAAAATAACATAACTTTGTGTTTAATTTTATTTGGGCATAGTAACGGCTGTGTGTGTTTATGCCTAAATATTAACAATATATATATACATATATACATTTAAAACGATATATACATGACATGCATGATTATTTACATTATGTATTTATAACATGCATAATTAGTTTATTTACATTATCATTTATTATTATATTACATGAAGAACGGTCGATCAAACAACAACGTTTCGGTGTATGGCGTGCCAGGTGGGAGCCTGGGAGCGAAGACAACGCAAAACGCACGAGGTGGCTGAGGAAACAACAGTGTTTCAGCGTGCCTGAAGAAGAAGGGAGCATGGAGCGGCTCTAGGGGGTTGGGAGCGGCTCCATGTGAGTTTTCACAACCAATTTGGACTTTCAGTCAGGCCCTTCATGTTATGTTGTGTTATGTTTTATATTATATCACTTAACTCCGTTAAGTCCAGTTAACTGAAACACTAACGAAAAGCAATATTTGTTTGTCCAATAAATTTATAAAATATATCTTATCAAATATTGTAGGATATTATATCTAGAAGTACGAAATTGATGTGTCTACAGAGCCCCTCAATGACGGAGTTTGCATGTGAACGCAAATTTATATGCAGGCGAACGTCGTTGATAAGATATAGATTCTCGATTTAGGGACATACATCACAAGAAAGATATCGTTTTTATGTATGCATGAGTTTTAAAGCATGTGTAATACAAGTCGGGGTGTGGTGGAATTCTCCTCCTCTCTTTTGTTGTTGTTGTTGTTTTTTTTTTTTTTTATTTTTTTATTTTTATTTTTTATTTTTTTTTTGTGAATTGAAAAAATGTGTATTGAAAAGACATATGAATTGAAAGACAGTGTGTATTGAAAGACATATGTATTGAAAAATATGTGGTATTGAAAAGCATGTGTGTATGGAAAAACATGTGTGTATTGAAAAGCATGTGTATATGGAAAGATATATGTATTGAAAGACAATGTGTATTGAAAAAGCATGTGTATGAAAAAGCATATGTATTGAAAGACATGTGTGTATTGAAAAGACATATGTATTGAAAAACATGTGCATGTATCATGTATGAAAAGTGTGCGTGTGTATTATGTGTAAAAAATATGGGTGTATGTATGTATATGTATGAAAAGTATGTATATGTTATGATGTGGTGTGTGATAATTATGTGTGGGCTATTAAATACATGCAAATACAATGCAGGTAATCTGTTATTGTTATTGTTTGATATCTGCGCGAGGCAGGATGTTGTGTTGTTGGGCAAGGGTCGCATGTAGTTAACTTTGTTGACAGTCATCAACTTCCGTTAAGTTCAGGTTTATCTTGAGGTGCCAACCTATAAAAGGGACATCCAGGGGGTTTATGTGTTAAAAGTTATAAACTTTGAGGGGGGAGAAGGAAAAATTCATTCTCCTTTAAGGCGCACAAGACAGTGGCAACGGCCATTGTTGTTGTTGCCTCGTATCTTAACCTTTCACTCAAATTTCTTCCATTTGAGTTTATTTCTTGCCCAAATTATCTGTATTTGTTTGTATATGACTTCTTTCTCAAAATCTGACAAGGGAACATGTCGTGCACCTTTTGAATCGGGCAAAAATACCCGAGATGAGAAGCCATTGAAGCGGAACAAAGTTCGGTATCACTTCTCTACCGAGGATTGGGAGGATATTCACAAATATTTGTGCTCCCATGTGTCGAATTTGACTCATTCTGTAAGCATTTCTTTGATTTTTGTTGAAAATCAAATACTTTCATTTTTGTATTTTAAATTTTGAATTTTAAAATTCATTGTATGATTTGTATGTTGTTGGGTATCCTGCTATTATGCAATGACGGGATGTATTGGTATGAGAAATGTGTATTTTATATGTAGGAAAAATGTTAGTTGTGTGTATTTTGACTGTCTCAGATGTTAAATTTGACTGTGTATTTGTTGCAAAGAAATGTTAATTTACCCAAAGAGGTAATTAATTGTTCAAAGGAATGTAAAAAGGTATAAGACCTTTGATTTTAACAATTTTTCAGGATGACCCGAGATGTGTGTAGTATTAATGTCTAAAGCTAGACAATGTGTATGTCATGTTTTGACCCAATTGACCAAATGGCCGAAACTAATAAATGTGTATCAGAAAAATTGTTTCTGTTGTGTATTTATATGTTAGAAGGTAAGAGTTTGATTTTAAAGGCTCAAAAAATAAGGTTTTGAAAATCATTTTATTATTTATCGTATTATGTACGCATGTAAATATATAAAAAATTATTATTATTATTATTATTATTATTATTATTATTATTATTATTATTATTATTATTATTATTATTATTATTATTATTATTATTATTATTATTATTATTATTATTATTATTGTTATTGTTATTATTTATTTTCGTTTCTTTGTTTTAAGTGACGGTCGGACCTACCGCAATAGGCTGCTTACATATCCTTATAAAAAGAATCAGACCAAACGTAGTTCGGCTCTAAGTCGAAACATATAAGAAAATATGTGTGATGCACACATTGTAATGGAAATATTTGCAATGTAAATGTTTGTGATGCACAAATTTGTGACGTAAAATCATTTTGTGATGGTAAATCTTTTGTGGCGGAAAATCAATTTGTGACTGAAAATCATTTTGCAACACTATTAGCCTGCCTAAAACAGTGGAGAATTTGGAATTCCATTTCCCTCTAAATAGCCCTGACTTAATGAAAAATGGCCTAGCACTTCCAAGGAGGCTTGTGATTAGCATTAAAACAATCAACAAGAACCTTAGAATCCAGTTCAATAGAAGCACCTCGGAATCCTGCATTTCTTGAAGTAAAGCTTTAGCTTCAACAAATGTATTGTATGTGTTTTACCTTATTTTATTTAAACATGTTTCATTTAAAGTGTCTATTTAAAAAAAAAATTCTTACAACTTTTATTACTTTTTTATTCTACCCTCCATGGCTTCAAATACAATATCATTATCTTGACAGTGCTCATGTTTCTAGGTAATTATGCTAAATTTAATGTTATTTATATATGTCTTAATTGTTAAACTTTTCTAACACAAATTGTACAAGTATAATAAAAGGAATAATAAATACAACTGTTTTTTTTTAAACAAAAAAAATTAGACATGAACAACGGTGTATAAAACACCGAATCAAATCAAATCTTAGCTTACAACGGTATATCTAAATAAAATCTAATTTAATTCTTATTTGATTGGGTTTGATTTGGATCAATATAGACTAAAAATCAAAACCAAATAAAAAAAATGAAAACAATTGGCCATGGCATAAAACTACACAGTTTTGGTCTTTAAAGGCATGAAACGACGACGTTTCAAAGCCAAAAATTCACAACAAAAAAGGTGGCCGACGGCCACTATGCATGTGTGTGGAAAATTTGCTGTCCAGCCCTTTCCACATGGTAGGTTGCTAGTGGTTTGAATAACTTTTCCACCATTGTTTTTCTTGGCCAATTTTCGACCAAAAAAAATTTAATTTCTTTTCCTGAATTAAAGTATACATTTTTACCTACAAATAGAGACTTGGTTTGTTTCATTTTGATATCAGAAAAATTTTCTATGATTTTTTTAAGTTTTTAGCCATTTTCTTCAAGAAAAAAAACGAATGAAGATAAATATGGTGGGATATGTAAAAGTATTTGATTTTGTACTACTGTTGTATGGGTTTTTTTATTTTAAATCAAATGAGTATCAAATGAATTATTTTATTAGTTTTTAATAGATTGTGTTTGATTTAGGTTGTTTGATTCAAATTGTTGTCCTTGCTCTTAGAGCGTGTCCATTGGTTGTAGAACATTTTCTTCTATTGTTTGTCCCATTTTGTGCCAAAGTAGGAATAAGCTTTCTCTCTTGTTGCCCACACAAAAGCCAGGAGAGTGTGATGCACACAGCCTTCTAGCTAGCGCTGGAGCTGGCAATGGGCTGATCTGGACCGAACCAAATCTAGTGGACCAATGTTATTTTTGGGCTGGGTCGGACCGGACCAAAAATCAATGGAATCTATCAAAATGCTAGCCCGGTTCTATCTGTCATAGGCCCATGAGACACTAAGTCGCCCTGAGCCAAAATAAAATCACTCATAAAGTTATAAAATTTACAATTCAAAATCAAAAACACATGTGATGAAAAACCAAATATATGTAACACCCGAAAAAAAATAAGTAAACAAAAAAACACAGCGTCATCAATAAAAATATAAAATCATGTTTGTGCCTTATAAGTTTCTTAGTGTTTGTTTGGTAGAACGTTTTGACTAAAACGTTGGCAAAAAATACAGTATTTTCTCTTTAAAATGTGTAACTACAATGTTTTAAAACGCATTATTTTAAAAATGTGCAGCTTTTTCAAAATATGTTGCATTTACAACTATTATGTTTATAAAAATAACATTTTCAAATAATTTTTCAGATGTTTTTACAAGAAAAAAATTGCTTTTTAGAAATGATGCGTTTTAAAAACGCTGCGTTTTAAAAAAAATTGCTGAGTTTTCAAAACGTTATACCAAATGAGGTTTTAATTCTTAACCAAAAGATTAGAAAATATCAATGTTCTAGCACCCAATCCTATAACACCAATTCAGTAGGAAAGTGGCAAAAGTGTTATACTAAAAAAGAAAGTTTCAAACAAAACAATTATTTTACGACGAATGAAAAAAAAAAAGTAAGACAATAGTTTTAGAACAAAAGGACTATTAAATATACAAAAAAAAAAAAAGTCTCTTTTAAAATTTGGATGGACCGGGATGACCCGAAATAAGCTGTGTTTTTTATACAAGTCTGATGGATCCATGTGCATGTGGATCTAGGACAAAAAAAGCCCGAAATTTCCGGTCAAAATATTAGACGGACTATTGGAGTGAGTTTTTTTTTTTTTTTTGGCAAATTTCAAATGGATATAATTTTAGAAACATGTTTTCATCTAGGACCGTCAATTTTTTGGACATTTCATATAACTACAAATTGATTGTTAAATGACAAAAATGTGATTAATGAAAACAAAAGTCATCCGGACTAAAAAAAAATACCAAAAATGCTTATACCAAATCTTGACATCAGGATGATTTTTATAACCAAAAAAATTCAAAAAAATTCTGATGTCAATGTTTGGCATCAGACCTGTTTTGACAAATTATTCAAACAAAAAAAATCAAAAAATTTTGATGTCATGACGCGGCATCAAGGCTATTTTGAAAATTTACTCAATCCAAAAAAATTATGAAACCAAGGCTTGGCATCAGTGCTGTTTTGACAAATAATTCAAGCAAAAAAATCAAAAAATTTTGATGCCAAGGCTCGACATCAAATCTGTTTTGACAACTTATTCAAGCCAAAAAAAAATCAAAAAAATCTGATGCCAAGGCTTGACAACAGGACTATTTTGAAAAGTTATTCAAACAAAAAAAAAATCAAAAAAATTTGATGTCAAGACTTGATATCAAGACTGTTTTAACAGTTTATTTAAGCCAAAACAATTCAAAAAATTTTGATGCCAAGGCTTGACATCATGGATGTTTTAACAGTTTATTCAAGCCAAAAAATTTCAAAAAATGTTAATTCTAAGACTAGACATCAGAACTGTTTTGACAGTTTATTCAAGCTAAAAAAAATTCATAAAATTATAATACCAAGGCTTGGCGTCAAGGATGATTGGAAAATTTATTCAAACCAAAAAAATTCAAAAAAATATGATCCTGAGGCTTGGCATCAGTATCAAGGGTGTTCTGAAAATTTATTCAAGCCAAAAAAATTCAAAAAAATTCTGATACCAAGGCTTGACATTAAGACTGTTTTGACAATTTATTTAAGAACAAAAAACCTCAACATTTTACGATGACACATCAAAATACACCAACACAAACATGGAATAAACATAAACATTTAATTATCACATTTCCAAACAAATTTGTCATTTTTTTTTGTTATCCCCTTTTAAAATAAATATTTTACCCATCTTTACCTTATATTTATTAGCATAAATACTACTAGGAATCATTTGTCCTCTTAGCAAACATTCAATTAAAAAAACATACAAAAACACCACAATCTTCTGTTTTGTTATCTTGTTGTGGTGATTTTTCAAATCTCCCAATGCTGCATTTGAATTTAGGCTTGTTCAGATCCTTGTATTGTCCAGGAAAGAAATCCACAAGTTTTTCCATTATGCGTTCAACATAATTTACCTACAGAGGAAAGAAACAATAAAACTTAATATAAAGACATTATTTAAAAGACAATACTAATAAAATTAAATACATTACTAATAAAATTTACATGAATTCTAGCCCTCTTCAAACAACTAATCTGGACCGAGCTGATAGCATCTACATAAAGGGTTGAAAGCAGAACAGAAGCCATTTCTTTCTCTTTTTCATGTCTATCCATGGCCATGGAAACAAGCCTCTTAATGAAGTAAGGATGATATTCACTTAAACATAGTTCATTAAGGTCAGAACCTGTTGTTTCCACTTTCCACATCACTTGTGCTGAAGTATTCCCCAATAGTAGAAATGACAACTTTCTTGTAAATTTTGTAATTAGTCTATCCATTGGCATTTCAAGTCTCGAATTTTAAATTTGAGACCATATTAATTTTTAACCTCAATAGGTAATAACGGATGTGGCTTAGGAATTGTTGCAGAATATAATATACAATCTAAGTAGGCTATACTTTTAGAATCATAATACTAACCAAAAAGTTCCCCACATTCATCAATGATCATGTCTGATCCATTTTGGTCACTGGGCTGGCAATAGGTTACAATAAAGTTATCATCATCAAAGATTGATATTGTGCATCAAGACTGTTTAAGAGATGTGAAAATGCTCATTTTGATATCATTTGGTCTTGAATGAAGTAGAGGCAACTTCATAGGTTCGAAGGTAATATCATTGTTCAAATCAAATAAGATTAGACAAGCATAAGAACAAGACCATATATTATTCTTGTGTAATTCAGGTATACTGTACAGTTCTATATAAATGGTGCCTGAAGATGATGTGGTGCAAAAGGTTTGGTCCCTCCCCTACATCTTCCACAAGGAAACACTACCAATGACACTATTTCAATATCTTTGGAACTGGTGTCCGCTGTGGTTCTCATCTCTCAGCCTTTTTCATGTCCTAAATAGAGACTCTAAAAATTACTATCAACATCAAACTTCTGGACCTTGAGATCCTTGGTTCCAATCCCCATACCAAGGGGCCACGCCTATTAAAAATAAAAATCAAACTTTCGGACATAAACAAAATCCTATAAATAAAATGCCAAATAAGTCATCCCAAATAAAGAAATAAGTTAATTCTACAAAATGTAGTGATCAGAAAAACCTAGTCACTAACTTCAAGAAAACAAAAGAAAAAAGATTAATATAAGGGGAGAAATAAATTGGATTAGAGATCTGATACAATCTATTTTAAGTATTTTACTCATCACTTCTTATCTATACCGAGACAAATTATTTTAACACTGTCAAATTCTCTTTGTGATTAAAAGTCCCTCCTAAATTCCTTTAGCCTTAAGATATTGAACATATGGCTACATAGCTTTGTATCCCAACTCATCCAAATTTGTATATCAATGTAATACCAAAAATAATATTGTTGGCAAAGCTAAACCCAGCACTAGAGTTGGCTGAAGATAATTAACAATCAATTAATAATTGGGATCTTTCATTCTTCATATAAGAGAATGAACTCACTGAAAACATCCCCCGAGAATATGCGTCAAAACACAGTAAATTTATGACATACTGTGAATTTGGTGTTCACTAAAACAATAAGGGCAAAAGGGTGAAGGATGAAGCATGAAACACAGTGATGGAGGGGACACATTATCGAAGGCCACCAGCAGGATGCCTTCCTAAATTCCACCTTACGTCCAAGACTTAGGTGAAAAAATCTTGATAGTACAAAATTAGAATACAAACACTCCACCCAAAACAGCATACAGGAAACCACAAATTCCTGATCCAGTTAAATATATTCACCAAATTAAACAAAAATCAATCAGAACCAATATACATAAACCAGTGAAAAAAGAACTAGAGTATTCACTACAATGCAGCCAAGCCTTAAGTCCCAATTACTTGGGATCTTTGTCATATATACAGTTCAGTCCAAATAAAACACCCACAAATACAAACAATACTAACCATAACAAAAACACCCCAAACCCCTCTATGAAACTGAATTGTCAGTAGATACAGAAACCCAGAAGGTATACAAAGAAAAGGAGTTGAATACTCATACACAAGATCACAAGAAGCAAAGAGCATAACTGATTTACTCTGTCGGGTTATATACCAGAAACAAAAGGAGAAAAGGTATTCATCTTTTCAACTGTTAATCTCAAATAGAAATATAATAGAACCAATTAACCTCAAAGAGCAACCCACGTTTCGGACTTTGCTTGGATCAGGGGAAGTTGGCCCATAAAGCAAAATTTTGTGTAGAGTGGGAAACTTTAGAAAGGATGATAACAAATTTACCTCAATTTAGAGGCTGAATTGAGTACCGCTATCATTCCGAATAATGAATTGAGCTCGAATAGGCATTTTGGAAGCTGCTAAAGAAGCAACCTTTCTAGCAATATCTTCAGTTACGCCGTCGATTTCATAGAGTATACGACCTGGTTTAACAACAGATACATAATATGCAGTAGATCCCTTACCCTTGCCCATACGTGATCCAGTAGGTTTTACTGAAATGGGTTTGTCAGGAAATATACGCACCCATAACTTTCCACAGCGGCGAACATTTCCGATGATTGCCCGTCGACCTGCTTCTATTTGTCTAGATGTGATCCAAGCAGGTTCAAGTGCCTGAAGAGCATATTTACCGAAACTAATATAATTACCCTTCATTCTTCTTCCCTCCCCACCACGAATTTGCCGGTGGTTCTTATTAGGGTTTTGGGGCTTGGGTTTATCTTTGGAATTAGATATGGATTTTGAGCAAAAACTAAGGCTGGAGTACGAGAGCGCATGCGAGTTTGATTGGATGGTTGGAGAAATATTGTGATTTGTGAGGTAGATTTGTTTGATTTGACGAATTTTGACCAAGGCACCTCTGTTCCTGTACCTACACTAGTGTAGTGGCTCTAAAACGTCATTTCAAGGATACCTACAAACAGCAGCCCTAAATGCGCCGAATCTCCAAAAACATTTTAATGACCCTTTTCTCCCTTAGAGCATCTCCAACGTGGGAATTCTTCTCACAAATTCTTAACTCGGTCCCACTGCCACTTATACATTTTTCAATTTTTCTCTACTTAAGAATTTTCATCTTCCCATTGTATACGATTCTTAACATATTCTTAATTAGGTCTCACTGCCACCTCATTAACTTTACATTTCATTCTTATTTTTATACTTCTCAACAAATAAATTTATTTCATGTTATTTTATATATTTCATATTTAAATATTTCGTATAAATAATTAATTTATAAATTAAGACAAAAATTAATTTAAAAATAATAAATTACATTATTATTTTAAAATTTTATAATTTATGATTTATTCAAAAATTATCTATAAAACACATATTATACATATTACACATATTATACAATTTGAAATTTTTTTAAAACCAAAACGGTCACTTTCTTGGTTTTTTTAAAAAAAGTCAAAAAAACGTTTTTTTAATTTAGTCTGCAGCCGCGGGACCCACCGCCAGTTTGCTTGGACGCGCATTTTAAGCGCGTGTTCTACACGCGCCTTGTTTTGGTGGAAGGTGCACGCCACCTTCTTCTCATGCGGCTTCAACTCTTGCTTGAGGTTTGAATTCTTTGTGAGGAATTTTCCTCTCCCTCTCCACCGAATTCTCTCCCTAGAATTACACAATGGTAGGTTTTTGTGGATTCTTAATGGAAGAATCCATTAAGAATCCCACATTGGTGGTGCTCTTATACTATATATTTATCAAGTCCTTAAAATCATTAGTCCCTGAACATCAAAACGTATCACCATTGACCAAAGTTTGCGTTTTTTATCCACCATTGGTCATTTGCTCAAACGCCGTTAACTGTTTCACCATTGGTCCATGTACTTAGGTTTTGTCCATCATTAGTCCCTGAACATCAAAACGTATCACCATTGACCAAAGTTTGCGTTTTTTGTCCACCGTTGGTCCCTTGCTCAAACACCATTAATTGTTTCATCGTTAAATGGACATGTGTGATACGTGTGACCAAAATGAAGGACCAAACTGTCTTTTCTCGCAAACTATTCTCACCATGTTGACAAAACCCAGCAATTCCAATTCCCAGACGTCATTCTATCACTCCCATCTCCATCTCCCCGAGACACCATTTACGTCCATCCTACTGTTCCTCTCTCTCCTTCGCTCAATCAAAGCTCCAGCCTCTTCATCTTTTCCTCGATCTCCGCCCGTCGCGATTTGGTCACATCACTCTTCTCAAACCGAGCAATCCAATAGCCATCTTCGGTGTTGCCCCGCCGAATCCTCATCCACCAAACCCAAGGCCATCTTCAACTATGAATCAACACCTTCCACCAAGGCCTCCAAACCCAAATACACCGCACACTCGCATACAACATACTCATTCACAAACCCCTCTTCTTGAACCATCAACAACTTGAAAAGCTCCAACACATCCCCCAGAAAATTTCTGCATCGAATACCCAAATTTGATGACAGCTCCTACTCGATCTTTCTTCACCCAACTCCACGCATTCACTCTACAAAAGAACATCCCCAATGCCAAATCCTTACACGCTTAAATCATCAAAACCAGTTCCTCCGCCTGCCCCAACATCGCCAGTGGCCTAGTCAACTTCTATGCAAAAACCCAACACTTACCCGAAACCCAACAAGTCTTCGAAGAAATTGAAAACAAACACGTGGTCTCCTGAAACTGCCTCATCAATGGCTACTCTCAACAAAGCAATCATCAAAGCTTACTCTTTGTTATGGCTCTGCTCAAGCCGCATGGGCCGACTGCTTTTTCCCAATGCTCATACTTTTACCGGTATATTTATGGCCGCCGGGTTTGTCGGACCCGGATGATGAAAGCAAACTCACGCAGTGGCTATTAAGTTGGATAAGTGTTCGGATGTTTTTGTAGGCAGTTCTTTGTTGAATATGTATTGTAAGACTGGGCTGGTTTATGATGCTCATAAGGTGTTTGATAACATGCCTGACAGAAATTCAGTTACTTGGGCTACTATGATTTATGGGTGTTCGATGTAGAAACTTTCTGGGGATGTGTTGGAGCTTTTCAAGTTATTGATGATTCAAGAAGAGGGGTTTGTGAATGAGTATGTTGTAACGAGTGTGATCGAGAATCGGTAAAATTGAGGGAGGCTTAAGCCGTTTCGATGAATAAAATTGATGGAGTTGGTGGATTTGTTATGGATCCATGCGAGAAAAGACAGTTTGGTCCTTCATTTTGGTCACACGTATCGCACATATCCATTTAACGGTAAAACAGTTAACGGCGTTTGAGCAAGGGACCAACGGTGGACAAAAAACGCAAACTTTGGTCAATGGTGATACGTTTTGATGTTCAGGGACTAATGATGGACAAAACCTAAGTACATGGACCAATGGTGAATTTCGCCCCCTTAAAATCCCTAGGGAAATTCATTTTAAAGTTATGGGGGTTGAGTTTGACCTTAACAACATAAACTCAGGCGTGTTTGATCTCTGTTTTCTTTATTTCGTATTTTCTTGTTAACGATGGATACTTTTGTGCGTTGTACAGTTTATATATTGATATAAAATTATATACTTAATTAAAGTTAAGAATTATATAATTAAAAAGTTTAATATAAATAAAAAAAATTATTAAAAAATAAAATTAAAGATAGATCAAATAAATTTAAAAAAAATAATTATAAATTAATTTAGATGTATTCCCTTCGTCCCTAAATTATCAATTACCTTTTTTTTCGTCTATTCCAAAATAATTGTCCAGTTTGAAACTTACCTTTTTAAAACATCACTTTTATCACTTTATGAAAGAACGTGATACCACGGATTCTCGATATGTGTCAATGTGATTGCCAATGTTGCAGTGATTGTTGCAACAATGGCAATGACAATGAGAACAGAAAAATATTATCAAAACAATAGCAGCGGAAGATTTGTAGTCGGACTCAATTTCAAGCAGAACTAAGTAAGCAAATATTAACCAAAACAATCTACAAGTTTGATGCTTGTAGATCAAGCCTGAGCCACACAAATTTTACTAAAACAATAATGTTTTACAACTAACAACTAACAACAAAATCCTCACAAGATATAGTATCTTGTGAGAATCAAAAATCCCACATAAAACACTAAACCAAACGTGGGAAGAAAGAACAAAACTGCTTCCTCAAGCGAGCAAGGAGAAACGATCGAGCGACTTTTACGGATTCAAAACATCGGCATCCTCGACCGGGCTGGCGTGCTGTCTGATAGGAAGAATAAGCTACTTCTCAAACTTGATATTGCTCTCGGTATACTAACTTTCTTAATCTTCTCTCTCGATTGATTCGACCATTTCAAAGCGACCTCCGATATATACCTAGTCACGAAGATACGGCAAGAGAAAAAACACTCCTACTAGGAAAGAGATTAAAAAAATGCAAGATTACCTTTCTAACAAAACCATGATACCTTGAATAACTAAATTATTTGCGAGATTTAGTTAACAAAAATATCGATGATATCCTTGGAAAGATTTTCCAAAAAAACAAAACCAGCTAACAAAAGAATTCTAAACACAATCTAACACCTAAATAACCATTGACAAAATTAACCTCCTTCTTTGACGAGAGAAAGGTAAAAACAAGGTAAAATAGAGCTTTGTCTATTTTACCGCACTAATCCTTACCCTTTGTTGAGCATTCTTCAAGTCAAATCCACAATATCAAATATGACACAAGAAGTTAACAATGACAAGCACCCACGAAAATAATATCAAAAAATACACCATGAGGAAACATGTTTTATAACTACAACTACTTATTACAAGCCAAATAGAGTTTGAATTTTCCAATCATCACGGGTTTTGATAATGCGAACCAATTGCAGCAAATGTTGAGAATTATCCATGAGAGCGACCAAATACCAATACCAAGATTACATAGGATCAGCTTCCATAGAATCAGCTTCGGCACTATGAGGAGGAACAAGCTACAGGAGGCTGCTTAGAACTCTTTGAGGGGCTGGTGGGGAACTTTGCAGAGAGGTAGCGGCTTCACTTCCCCTATTTGACGGAATGAATATCTAGCCAAGCGGTATTGTGCGGCTAAAGAGGTGAAAAGTAGTTTGAAGCCGGTAGAGCAAGTGAGGCCAACCATTTTCTTGTTCTTTGACAAAGAACACAGAGAGAAGCGGTTGGTTGAGCAAGCATGTGAGATGTTCCAACAAATGATGCACAATGGGAGGAACAATGGGATGAACTTGGGAGAGGGAGAGGTAGGGGATGAAGTCAGTGGTGTGGATCGAGATGAAGGAAGGGCAAATTGACAACCTATCACCCCTTACGAGTTTAGCGGAAGAAGCGGAGGTTGAAAGAAGGAGATAAACGAATGGAGGGAAGGCTTGTAGCCACAGGACATGAATTTTATAAATGAGGGAAGGAAAGATGAGTGACCTTTTGTCACCTCTGTTTACGCCATGGAAGAAACCTTTCTAAACACATAATATCAAAATCAAAGGAGGCCTTAGTCCCAATGAGATAAAGGACTTTGGCATGCTCTTACGTGA